>CM022949.1:42491944-42716591 GCA_012931725.1 Litsea cubeba
CGACCCAGGTTTGAATATTTAATCATGTTTAACCGTGATTAGTGGTAAGTGGGATTAGGGGACGATTAGCTTATTTTGTTAAGCTAGATTAGGTTGTTTGTTTAGCTTTGAGAGCTTTGATTAGTCTTTGACTTAAGTTTGACACGGGCCGGGGCCGCCCGTGGGATTTATGTGTGAGATTGTTGAATTTGTTCTTGATGCTTGTAAAATCCTCATTTGTGTATTTTGACTTATTTCATCTAGATCGTCAACTTTCATGTTTTGGCCAACTTGATTTTGTGATCAGAAATCGCGTTTTTCGAGAAAAAGGGCAAAACGACATTTCACACAAACCTGTACCCAAATTTCGAAAATTCCAGAATTGCCAAAATATACTTTTTGGAAAGTAGAAATTTCGCCGATCATTTTTGTCTTCTTCGTCGTTTTCGTTCGGGGCCCGCAAGTACCGTTTCTAGGCTTGTGAAGATCGGGGCCCACATTGACTCTCTTAAGAAGGGACTCTTCCTTCTCCCTTCTTCATTCGATTCCAGCAATTTTCTTGGCTAGGGTTTTCTTCTCTCTTCTCTCCTTCTCACTCTCTCTCTCTGGAACTCTCACTTGGTGAGGTTTCTTAGAGGATTGATCTCCTCAATCTCTTCCTCCCTCTTCAAGCTTCCTAGGGATACCATTCTTGAGGAGTTTGAGCTAGGAGAAGCCCTCCATTCAAGCTTTTCTTCTTTGTTAGGGTTCCTCAAGGTGAGCAATAGTTTTCCAAACCCAAGATCTTTGCTTTCCTCTCCATTTGGAGTGTTTTAATCCCTTTGCTAAGGTTTTCTTTGAGGTTTCACAAATGTTGATTTTAGGGTTTCTTGGGAAATTTTGGGGTTTTTGTAGATTTGGAGCTTGAAGCTCTAAGGAGTGGTTTAAGTGATTTTGAGCTCTTGGCTAAGGCAAGTATTCCAACACTAATGTGATGTTTTCCCTCATTTGGTTTTATTTCTTGATTTTTCCCTTTTTGTGTAATCTTCTTTAGTTATGGTTTTTATGATTTAAGGAAATCATTGTCATAGCTCTTAATGTGTTGTTGCTTTACCATGTATGGAAATTTGTCTCACTTTGGTTTCTTGGAAGTTTGTTCATTGTGTTCAAATGGGTTCAAAAATGGAAAAGTTGGATTCTTTAAAAGTGTGGTATTGTTAATTAGATGGTTTAATGGTTTGTAGAGATTGAGAAGAGGCCCAAGATGTTGTAGATGATTATGGAAGGAAGGAATTGAATGATCAAGAAAGGAGAAAAAAACAAAAAAAAAAGAGGAATTCTGCACTCGGGGACTGGGCACGGCAGTCCCAGTCCGCTCGAGCGACCCAGTGGGTCGCTCGAGCGGACCAGGCTGTCTGGGTCCGCTCGAGCGACCCACTGGGCCGCTCGAGCGACCCAGCTACTGTCTGGGTCCGCTCGAGCGGGCCTGGGTCCGCTCGAGCGAGCCCAGCTCAGTCTGGGCTCGGGTTTTGGGCCTGATTAGGGTCCTTTTTAGGATTGTTGATGGCCCAATTGAAGATGATGAGCCCATTTCTAGGGTCTTTGGGCCTGTTTTAAGGCCAATTCGTGGGCTGTTTTGGTCTTATTGTTGGGCTGTGTGGATGACATGAATTGTGGGCTATGTTAGGGATGTTTGGGCTTGTTTCCCATGGACTGTTGGGCTTGAATAAGGCCAGCTGTGGGCCTGATTAAAAAGGGATTTAAACCTACTTCTAAGAAGACTATTCTATATAATTTCAAGCCCACTTCGGGTCTATGTCCAAGCTCAATTCAGCCCCTAAACTCTCTCCTATAAGTGAAGCCCATTCACCCTTTGCAAGCCTAACTCATGGTGAGAAGTGTTTTAAACTATGGCCTACCACTTAGGAAAACCCTTGAGTCTAAGTGTACATTTAATCCCTTGTGATTGTCAACGATCTTCAGTGGCACCAAATAACTTCTTTAATGACAATAAGGGGATTAAATGTATATCGAGACTACCCGCTTAGTCGACCGACCATCATTCATTCTTTTGTATAAACGACTTTTGTTTTGGTTCTTTCTCAATTCTTTTATTGTTTTGAAGTGGATTACCCCATGTTTGAAATGATGAAACTACTCACTTTTTGCTGGCTTGCCATATGCATTGTTTGGAGTAGTTTCTATCAACTTTGGAAATGTATCTTATAAATGGATTGCATTTCTTCGAGGTTTCGGATTTTCACTAAAATGGCACCACTAGGCTTAGGTCACCTTGTCGGACTGATCATCCGGCTTGGGGTCTTTATTTTGTTTGCCAGCTGCAGTTTGGATTCCGTTTGTACCGACCATGGCAACGGTAATTACCCGTTCCCACGTTTAGTGGCTACGGTTCTGTCTGATAACGACTATGTCGTTCCGTCCCACGTTTAGTGGCTTCGGTTTGTCTGCTCCGGTTACTTCGGTAACAGGAGAATATAGCTTTATGTGGGTTGCCATTGTTTTATGCATTGATATTCATCTCATGGCATTTATTTATGTTACTCATCATGATATTAGATTTGTAAACCATCGAGATGTTTTTCTATTTCCTTACTTCGACATTGTATTAATCGTGATTTCATCGTAGCTCTTTCTTATCATGTTTTTTTTACTTTCATCTTTATTGTTGTAATTGCTTGCCAGACCGTCGTGTCTGACTCTCTTTTGTTTGGTGTCAGATGTCGAGCCCCTCGCGGTTGAGGCGCACTTCGAGGCGGAACCTATAGTTCCAGCGGAGGGCGAGTGGCAGCCCGATGATGTCATTAGACGTCGGGTTACCTGGAGCTGCGATCACACTTTTGGGGATTTGCATGATATTCATTTTTGGGTTTTTTGTTATGGCCATTGTTGGCTTATATTCTTTTGGGGGAAAAGTTTGTAATTAATGCTTAACCTTTACTTTTGTATCAACTCTAACTAACTTTGGCCCACAGTAAATGTTTCTCTTTTGATGCTAGTCTCGTGCGTTCTCAATTTATACCTGTTTGTGAGACTTTTATGTTTGCTACAAAGCTTCCGCGTAATTCATTTGTATGAAAGTGATCCTTATACATCACTATTTGATCGGATTCCGTGAATCCTTACCGCGGAAACCTGTGGGAAACTAGCGGGTGCGGGCGGAATTTTCCGGCCCGCCTCGCCGCGTCCCCGGATTAGGGCCTCGTTTGGCGGGACCTCGGTCCGGGGGCGTGACAGGCTTGGTATCAGAGCGAGAAATATTTGAGGCAATTAAATTGGATTAGAAACATAAGGACGTGGCAAGGATTCGTTAGCATTACCGTTAGTTAGCATCGATTTGGGATTGGGAACGCTATATTATTATATTTTGTTGTACTAACAAGTTGTTTTGCAGCAATATGCCTCCACGTCGACCTCCGGCAAATGCGAATGCAACAGGTAGCAATCATGACAGCGAGATTGAAAACCCGGTAACGGGTCAGTTCCAACAACTCATGCAAATGCTAGTTGAACAACAGCAGCGAGCCAATGATAATCAAGCCCGATTTCAAGAACAAATGGCCAAGAAGGATGAGGAATTGACTCAAGTGCAAAGGCAACTAGCTTGAAGTGTTGGGTAGGAAGGCCAGGAACCAGTAGCTAATGTGGAACCAGTGCAGAATAGGGACAGAGATCCTAATATCCTGTTTGAGAAGTTTAGAAAAAGGGGTCCTAAAGAGTTTACGGGTCAGGAGGAACCTCTGGCAGCGGATGATTGGTTGGCTCATACCGAGAACATCTTCGATATTTTTGTATGTACAGGCAGACAGCGGGTTCACTTGGCAGCGTCTATGTTTACTGGGTTGGCAGACATTTGGTGGAAGACTGTCAAGGAAGGCTATCAGAATATTGCAGATGGGATTGCGTGGGCCACTTTCAAGCAGCAGTTTAGTGAGAAATATGTCCCAGCACATATTAAGAAGCAAAAGGCAGCGGAGTTCCAGTTGCTTAAGCAAGAAGATATGACTGTTTTGGAATATCTCACAAAGTTTGAGAAGTTATCTCGCTATGCTCCAGAGTTGGTGGACACCGAGGAGAAAAAGATCACCAAGTTTATGGATGGGCTCAACCCCATTATTTTGAGAGATGCTTTGGGTGTGGTACCGCCGACCACCTTTCAAGAGGCTATCAAAAGGGCCTACAGATTTGAGGATATAAACAATCAGATTATCAAGGACAATCAAAGGAAGAGGCAGTAGTTTCAGAGTGGGCAGAAATCATACCAAGGAAAGAAACAAAAGAAACCTCAGAATGCTCCAACTCAGGGCGGGTGTGAGCATTGTGGCAAGAATCACCCTTCTCAGCAGTGTTATCGCCTTTCAGGGGCGTGTTTCAAGTGTGGTAGCTCAGACCATCAATTGAAGGATTGCCCGAACAATAGGAACCAGGGCAACAGGGCACCTCAGCAGCCGCCTAGGCAAGCCCCTCAGCAGAATCAACAAGTAGTTCAGAATCCTCCGAGGCAGCAGCAGAACCAGCAGCCCCGTCAACAGCCTCAGAACCAGAATGCCCGTCCACAGCAGCAGAATAGGAATATGCAGCTTGCGAGACCAAATCAGAATCAGAATAGACCGCGTCAGCAAGGCCGTCTCAATCATATCAACCAAGTGGACGCAGAAGCGGCAGGTGATGTTGTGGAAGGTAAACTTCTAATTTGCGATGTTGAAGCTAAAGTGTTGTTTGACCCGGGATCTACCCATTCTTTCTTGTCCCTTGTGTTTGCTAAGAAGATTAGTGTTCCTGTTAGGAGAGTTAGAGTTTGTCTTGACTGTTACTACTCCGGTAGGGAAGCAAGTGGTGTGTAGTACTTTTTACCCGGGTTGTCCGGTGAAAATAGGAGAAGTCATTTTCCCTGCAGATCTTATCACTTTAGTGATGCATGACTTCGATGTCATTCTAGGCATGGATTGGCTAGCGGGTCATCATGCCTCCATGGATTGTTATAGCAAGACCATTGTGTTTAGGTTGGATGGGACGTCCTCCGGAGTGAAGTTTCAGGGAGAGAAAAGGATTTCTCCAGTTAGGTTTATTTCAGCTCTTTCTACAGCTAAGTTGCTAAGGTCAGGTTGTGAGGGATTTATTGCTTTCGTTTCCAAGGACGAACAGTCCCTAGGGGTGGAGAATATCCCGATAGTGTGTGAGTTTCCCGATGTTTTTCCAGAGGAGATTCCAGGGTTACCACCCATCAGAGAAGTCGAGTTTACAATAGAGTTGGTACCAGGAACTGCTCCAATCTCCATTGCTCCTTATAGGATGGCTCCAGCGGAGTTAGGTGAGTTGAAGTTGCAATTGCAAGAGTTGCTAGATAAGGGCTTTGTTAGGCCAAGTGTTTCCCCATGGGGAGCCCAGTACTTTTTGTCAAGAAGAAGGATGGAAGTTTGAGGATGTGTATAGACTATAGGAAGTTGAACCAAGTAACCATCAAGAATAAGTACCCTTTGCCTAGGATAGACGAGTTGTTTGATCAGTTGCAAGGTGCGAAGTTTTTCTCGAAGATAGATTTGAGGTCCGGATATCATCAGTTGAGGGTTAGGGAATCAGACATCCCGAAGACAGCTTTTCGAACGAGATATGGGCACTATGAGTTTTTGGTGATGCCCTTTGGACTGACGAATGCTCCAGCGGTATTCATGGCTCTCATGAACAAGATTTTTGCACCCCACCTAGATCAGTTCACCGTTGTTTTCATTGATGATATTCTAGTGTATTCCAAGTCAAGAGAAGATCATGAGCAGCATTTGAGGACTTCTTTGCAGTTGTTGAGAGATAACCAGTTGTATGCGAAGCTTGGGAAGTGTGAGTTTTGGCTAGAGCAAGTCTCTTTTCTTGGTCACATCATTTCGGAAGAAGGGCTAGCAGTTGACCCATCAAAGATTGAGGCAGTTATCGATTGGGAGAGACCGAAAAATGTGACAGAGATTAGAAGTTTTCTGGGTTTGGCAGGTTATTATAGGAGATTTGTTCAAGGCTTTTCGTCTATTGCAGCACCATTGACTAAGTTAACCCGGAAGAATGTGCCGTTTGTATGGTCAGAGAAGTGCGAAGCTAGTTTTGAAGAGTTGAAGAAAAGGTTAACTTCAGCGCCTGTTCTCACTTTACCTTCGGGGAGTGGTGGTTTCGTCATCTACACGGATGCTTCAGGAGTTGGACTCGGTTGTGTGTTGATGCAAAATGGAAAGGTGATTGCATATGGCTCGAGGCAACTGAAGGAACATGAAAAGAAGTATGCAACGCACGATTTGGAGTTAGCAGCCATAGTCCTTGCGTTGAAGATGTGGAGACACTACTTGTATGGAGAAAAGTTTGAAGTTCATTCGGATCACCGTAGTCTCCAGTACTTATTCTCTCAGAAGGAATTGAATATGAGGCAGAGAAGGTGGATGGAGTACATCAAGGACTACGATTTTCCGATTATCTATCATCCGGGGAAAGTTAACGTAGTGGCAGATGCGTTGAGTAGGAAGTCAGTTTGTTTGGCCAGTTTGCACGGATTTTCTAATTTTCAGCAATTTGAGGATTTGGGAGTAGAGTTCGAACCCTTGAGAGAAGGAGTTGTGTTAGCAAATATGACAGTGTCCGAGCCAGTCTTCATTCAGAAAATTAAGGACAATCAGATGCAAGATCCAGACTTGGCTAAGATTGTGGAGCATATCTCGGAGAGGCCAGATTTCCAGATGTTGGATGGAGTTTTGTACTTCCGTGGCAGACTTTGTGTTCCTAAAGTAGACAATTTGAAAGATGACATTATGGTAGAGGCTCACAATACGAGGTATTCAGTGCATCCAGGGAGTACGAAGATGTATCAAAATTTGAAGAGTCGTTTTTGGTGGAACAATATGAAGAGAGAGATAGCAGCCTTTGTGTCTAGATGCATGACTTGCCAATTAGTGAAGGCAGAACATCAGAAACCACCTGGTCTTTTGCAACCGTTAGAGATCCCAGAGTGGAAATGGGAGCACCTGACAATGGATTTTGTATCAGGGTTACCGAATACAAGCAAGGGGAACAATGCCATTTGGATCATAGTGGATCGGTTAACGAAGTCAGCGCACTTTATTCCTTTGAAGACCGGTAAGAAGATGCACATGTTGGCGTTGGCGCAGGCTTTTGTGAAAGAGATTGTTAGTCGTCATGGTCAGCCGGTTTCCATCACTTCAGATCGGGATAGCAGATTTGTTTCGAGGTTTTGGAAGACTTTGCATGAGTCGATGGGGACGAAGCTTCAATTCAGTACAGCGTACCACCCGCAGACGGATGGTCAGTCAGAGAGGACTATTCAGACCCTCGAGGACATGCTTAGGGCTTGTGTACTTGATTTCAAGAATCAGTGGGACGAGAATCTACCGCTTTGCGAATTCGCCTACAACAATAGTTACCATTCCAGCATAGGAATGGCCCCTTTTGAAGCGCTTTATGGCAGGAAGTGTAGAACCCCCGTATGTTGGGAAGAAGTCGGAGAACGCAGTTTTCATGGTCCATCTTTAGTTGAAGAGACAAGTGATAAGGTCAGAATTATCCATGAGAGATTGAAGATTGCGAGGAGCCGACAGAAGAGCTATGCCGATGTTCGAAGGAAGGTTCTCCAATTCCAAGTTGGAGACAAGGTATTCTTAAAGGTATCTCCGGTCAGAGGGACATTGAGATTTGGGCAGAAAGGCAAATTGTCTAAGAGATTTATTGGTCCGTATGAGATCTTGAGTCGAATCGGGGAAGTGGCGTACAGATTAGCTTTGCCTCCAGAACTGTCGGGTGTGCACAACGTGTTTCACGTATCAATGTTAAGGAAGTATGTTTCAGACCCATCGCACGTGCTACAACATGAGCCGTTAGATGTCAGAGAGGATGCCACCTACATTGAAAAACCGGCAGAGATTATTGACACCAAAGAGCAAGAACTGAGGAATAGGACAATTCAGTGGGTAAAAATCCGTTGGGAGAATCATGGACCAGAAGAAGCTACTTGGGAGCTTCGTGAGCAAGTTCAAAAGAAGTATCCTCAGCTATTCTCAGAGGTTAGTGATCATTTGGAGGACCAAATGTGATTCTTAGGGGTGGAGGATGTCAGACCCCGACCCAGGTTTGAATATTTAATCATGTTTTAACCGTGATTAGTGGTTAAGTGGAATTAGGGGACGATTAGCTTATTTTGTTAAGCTAGATTAGGTTGTTTGTTTAGCTTTGAGAGCTTTGATTAGTCTTTGACTTAAGTTTGACACGGGCCGGGGCGCCCGTGGATTTATGTGTGAGATTGTTGAAATTGTTCTTGATGCTTGTAAAATCCTCATTTATGTGTATTTTGACTTATTTCATCTAGATCGTCAACTTTCATGTTTTGGCCAACTTGATTTTGTGATCAGAAATCGCGTTTTTCGAGAAAAAGGGCAAAACGGACATCTCACACCAAACCTGTACCCAAATTTCGAAAATTCCAGAAATTGCCGAAAATATACTTTTTGGAAAGTAGAAATTTCGCCGATCATTTTTGTCTTCTTCGTCGTTTTCGTTCGGGGCCCGCAAGTACCGTTTCTAGGCTTGTGAAGATCGGGGCCCACATTGACTTGCCTCTTAAGAAGGGACTCTTCCTTCTCCCTTCTTCATTCGATTCCAGCAATTTTCTTGGCTAGGGATTTTTCTTCTTCTCCCTTCTCACTCTCTCTCATCTGGAACTCTCATTTGGTGAGGTATCCTTGGAGGATTGATCTCCTCATTCTCTTCCTCCCTCTTCAAGCTTCCTAGGGATACCATTCTTGAGGAGTTTGAGCTAGGAGAAGCCCTCCATTCAAGCTTTTCTTCTTTGTTAGGGTTCCCCAAGGTGAGCAATAGTTTCCTAAACTCTAGATCTTTGCTCTCCTCTCCATTTGGAGCATTTTAGTCCCATTTGCTAAGGTTTTCTTTGAGGTTTTACAAATGTTGACATTTTAGGGTTTCTTGGGAAATTTTGGGGTTTTGTAGATTTGGAGCTTGAAGCTCTAAGGAGTGGTTTAAGGGTGATTTTTGAGCTTACCTTGGCTAAGGCAAGTATATTCCAACACTAATGTGATGTTTTCCCTCATTTGGTTTCATTTCTTGATTTTTCCCTTTTTGTGTGATCTTCTTTAGTGTATGGTTTATTATGCTTTAAGGAAATCATTGTCATAGCCATCTTAATTATGTTGTTGCTTTACCATGTATGGAAAATTTGTTCTCACTTTGGTTTCTTGGAAGGTTTGTTCATTGTGTTCAAATGGTGTCCAAAAGAACTTGGAAAAGGACTTGGATTCTTTTAAAAAGTGTGGTAATTATGTTAATTAGATGGTTTAATGGTTGGTAGAGATTGAGAAGAGGCCCAAGATGTTGTAGGATGAGTTATGGAAGGAAGGGAATTGAAATGATCAAGGAAAGGAGAAAGAAAAACACAAAAAAAAAAAAAAAAAAGAAGGAATTTCTGCACTCGGGCCGGACTGGGCAGGCCCAGTCCGCTCGAGCGACCCAGTGGGTCGCTCGAGCGGACCAGGCTCTGTCTGGGTCCGCTCGAGCGACCCACTGGGCCGCTCGAGCGACCCAGCTACTGTCTGGGTCCGCTCGAGCGGGCCTGGGTCCGCTCGAGCGGGCCTGGGTCCGCTCGAGCGAGCCCAGCTCAGTCTGGGCTCGGGTTTTGGGCCTGATTAAAGGATTTTTTTTAGGATTGTTGATGGCCCAATTGAAGACCTGATGAGCCCAATTTCTAGGGGTCTGTTGGGCCTGTTTTAAGGTCAATTAGTGGGCTGTTCTTGGGTCTTATTGTTGGGCTGTGGATGACATGAATTGTGGGCTATGTTAGGGATTGTTTGAGCTTGTTTTCCATGGACTGTTGAGCTTGAATAAGGCCAGCTGTGGGCCTGATTAAAAAGGGATCTAAACCTACTTCTAAAGAAGACCTATTCTATATAATTTCAAGCCCACTTCGGGTCTATGTCCAAGCTCAATTCAGCCCCTAAACTCTCTCCTATAAGTGAAGCCCATTCACCCTTTGCAAGCCCATAACTCATGGTGAGAAGTGTTTTAAACCATGGCCATACCACTTAGGAAAACCCTTGAGTCTAAGTGTACATTTAATCCCTTGTGATTGTCAACGATCATCAGTGGCACCAAATAACTCTCTTTAATGACAATAAGGGGATTAAATGTATATCGAGACTACCCGCTTAGTCGACCGACCCATCACTCATTCTTTTGTATAAACGACTTTTGTTTTGGTTCTTTCTCAATTCTTTTATTGTTTTGAAGTGGGTTACCCCATGTTTTGGAAATGAAGAAACTACTCATCTATTTTGCTTGGCTTTGCCCATATGCATTGTTTGGAGTAGTTTTCTATCAACTTTGGAAATGTATCTTATAAATGGAATTGCATTTCTTCGAGGTTTCGGATTTTCACTAAAATGGCACCACTAGGCTTAGGTCACCTTGTCGGACTGATCATCCGGCTTGGGGTCTTTATTTTGTTTGCCAGCTGCAGTTTGGATTCCGTTTGTACCGACCATGGCAACGGTAATTACCCGTTCCCACGTTTAGTGGCTACGGTTCTGTCTGATAACGACTATGTCGTTCCGTCCCACGTCCAGTGGCTTCGGTTTGTCTGCTCCGGTTACTTCGGTAACAGGAGAACATAGCTTTATGTGGGTTGCCATCGTTTTTATGCATTGCTATTCATCTCATGGCATCATTTATGACTCATCATGATATTAGATTTGTAAACCATCGAGATGTTTCTTTTACCCTTACTTCGGCATTGTTATTAATCGTGAATTTATCGTAGCTCTTACGTATCATGTTTTACTCCGCTCTCATTCTTTTATTGTTGTAATTGCTTGCCAGACCGTCGTGTCTGACTCTCTTTTGTTTGGTGTCAGATGTCAAGCCCCTCGCGGTTGAGGCGCACTTCGAGGCGGAACCTATAGTTCCAGTGGAGGGCGAGTGGCAGCCCGATGATGTCATTTAGACGTCGGGTTACCTTGGAGCTGCGATCACATTTTGGGGATTTGATGATATTCATTTTGGGTTTTTGTTATGGCCATTGTTGGCTTATATTCTTTTGGGGGAAAAGTTTGTAATTAATGCTTAACTTTACTTTTGTATCAACTCTAACTAACTTTGGCCCACAGTAAATGTTTCTCTTTTGATGCTAGTCCCGTGCGTTCTCAATTTATACCTGTTTGTGAGACTTTTATGTTTGCTACAAAGCTTCCGCGTAATTCATTTGTATGAAAGTGATCCTTATACATCACTATTTGATCGGATTCCGTGAATCCTTACCGCGGAAACCTGTGGGAAACTAGCGGGTGCGGGCGGAATTTTCCGGCCCGCCTCGCCGCGTCCCCGGATTAAGGCCTCGTTTAGCGGGACCTCGGTCCGGGGGCGTGACAACAAGTATGTCTTGTCGGAACCCTGTCTTGAGATTTATGCTGATTCTATTGATGACCAGCTAGAGGCTGAAAGGAAATGGAAGAAAGCGAATAGCATGGCTAAATGCTGCATGCTTGCATCCATGTCCAACGTGTTGCAAACACAGCACGAGCAAATGGACACAGCTTCTGACATCATGATGTCCTTGTCTGAGATGTTTGCAGACAAAAGCAGGCCAGCTAGGCAAGCTGCTATAAGGACAATCATGAATACTAGGATGGCTGAGGGAACACCTGTCAGAGAGCATATGCTCAAGATGATGGATTGTTTCAATGTGGCTGAGATTCTAGGGGCTGAGATTGATGCAGAGAGTCAAACTGATATGATTCTCGAAACTCTGTCAGACTCTTTCACTCAGTTCAAGCTCTATTTCAATATGAGTAAGATGGACATGACTCTATCTGAGTTAATGAAAGAACTCCAGGGGGAAGAGGCTATCATGAAGCCCAAATCCCAAGCTCACTTTTTCCAGTCTTCCTCTAAACTGAACCCAAAAGGGAAGAAGTTCAAGAAGAAGCAGGATAAGGGAAAGGGATAGAAAAAGGGCAATACTGGTAAAAAGAAGGACAAGGGTACAGGTGAAAAGCCAAAAGGGAAATGCTTCAAGTGTGGCCTCAAAGGTCATTGGAAGAAAGATTGTCCCAAGTTCCTAGCCTCAGTTAAGAAAGGTATATCTCTTTCCTACTACATTGAAACTTGTCTTGTGGTTGATTCTACTGATTTGTGGATAGTAGACTCTGGAGCCACTAATCATATATGCAATTCATTGCAGGGGTTTCAGATAATGCAGAAGTTTGAGAAAGGAGAGTTTGCTTTTAGAGTTGGAAATGGAACCAAAGTTTGGGCAGTTGCAGTGGGAGTTGTTTCCTTACATTTTTCATGTGATAGGATATTAGTTTTAAATAATGTTTTCTATGTTCCGGACATGAGGAAGAATTTAATTTCAGTTTCCCGACTCATTGAATTTAATTATTCCGTTTCCTTCCATTCTGGTGTTGATATCAGTAGAGATGGAAATGTTATATGTTCCAGTAGAATGCATGACAACTTATTTTATATATATCCTATTGCTCCCACACTGCATAATGTACAACTAGAAAGCTGAACTTCCCTTAAAATGAAGGTATCTTCAACCAATGACACTTATCTTTGGCACTTATGTTTGGGTTACATTAACCTAAAACGGATTCAGAGGTTGGTAGAAGATGGGCCTTTGAGTTCATTAGATCTTGAACCTTTGCCTCAGTGCGAATCTTGTCTCAAGGGAAATATGACCAAAAGGTCATTCTCTGCAAAGGGACTAAGGTCAAAAGAGTTGTTAGAATTGGTTCACACTGATGTGTGTGGTCCTATGAACAAACCGGCTCGAGGAGGTTATGAGTATTTCATCACCTTCACGGATGATTACTCTAGGTATGGATATGCGTACTTAATGCGACGCAAGTCTGAGGCATTTGATAAATTCAAGCAATTCAAGGCTGGGCGGAGTTACAACTAGGGAAACAGATCAAAGCCCTTCAATCTGATCGAGGTGGTGAGTACCTCCTGGGTGAGTCCAAAGAGTACCTCACACAACATGGGATTGTGTCTCAGTTGTCTGCACCGGGTACACCCCAGCAAAATGGTGTAGCGGAGAGAAGAAACCGTACCCTTCTTGATATGGTAAGGTCCATGATGAGTCATGCAACCCTACCTATATCTTTTTGGGGATATGCCGTAGAAGCAGCAGCATACATTTTAAATCTGGTACCTTCTAAATCAGTGCCCACATTTGGGGTTATCCAGCCTATGTATTGAATGATAAAGCTACCAAGCTGGAACCCAGATCGGAAATGTGCTACTTCATTGGGTATCCTAAGGGAACGAGTGGTAGCATCTTTTATCATCCAAAGGAGCAAAAAGTGCTCATCAGCACTCATGCTAGGTACTTGGAGGATAATTGTATGATGTACCAAGAGCTTAGTTGTAAAAAAACCCTTGAGGAGATTCTTCCGGAATCTCCTATAACATCTGTACCAGGTCCTGAGGCGGTAGATGAACAGGATATTCCTTTTAACACTCCGGAGCCTCATCGTAGTGGGAGAATTTCAAGACAGCCAAAAGATATCTAGGAATGTCTTTTAAGACAGACTCCGAAGATCTGGTCGAGGATCCTGCTAGTTATGATGAAGCAGTGACGGATATAGATGCTGACATGTGCAGCAAGCGATGAAATCTAAATTGGATTCTTTGTATTCCAATCAAGTCTGGGAACTTGTGAATGCACCTGAAGGGATTAAACCCATAGGGTGCAAGTGGATCTACAAGAGGAAGAGAGGAGTGGATGGGAAGGTGGAAACCTTCAAAGCAAGACTGGTGGCGAAAGGAAATACTCAGAAAGAGGGTATCGATTATGAGGAAACCTTTTCACCAGTGGCTATGCTTAAGTCCATAAGGATTCTCTTGGCCATCGCATGTCATTATGACTACGAGATATGGCAAATGGATGTCAAGACAGCTTTTTTTAATGGAAGTCTTGACGAATGCATCTATATGATGCAACTAGAGGGTTTCATTGCTAGTGGCCAAGATAACATGGTTTGTAAACTTAAGAAGTCCATTTATGGACTTAAGCAAGCATCTAGAGCATGGAAGATCAATTATAATCAGGCAGTCAAATTTTTTGGCTTTGATCAAAACATTGATGAACCATGTGTGTATAAGAAAGGAAGTGGAAAAGCAGTTGCATTTATTGTTCTGTATGTAGATAACATATTGCTCATTGGAAATTATGTAGGTATATTGTCATCCACAAAGGTTTGGTTATCCTCTCAATTTCAGATGAACGGTTTGGGTGAGGCCAGCAATATCTTAGGGATCAAGCTTTTGCGAGATCGCAAGAATAAGATGTTAGCCTTATCCCAATCTTCATATGTTGAGAAGATATAGGTCAAGTTTAACATGCATGACTCCAAGAAGGGCTTGCTACCTTCTAGACATGGAGTACCACTGTCTCGAGATCAATGTCCAAAGACACCTGAAGATCAAAAGCAAGGCTAATGCTGAAAATTCCGGCAACCAGATTGCTTATTGCAGATCTGAGATCAGCCCTTTGGATCTTTATTTTAAGATATTTGAAGTCTTCATATCATCAAGGTAATAGTCTTCTTTTATCTCCTTTTATTATACACTTGTTGATCATGATTCGATGGAGTTTTTATGCGATTTATATGGCTGTTCTGCGCTGCTGAGATTAGATTTTTAAAATCTGTTTTGCTTATTTCAAATCAGCCATGGACGTCTTCCCCTAGTGATGTCCAGATCTGAAATATCGCATGTTCTTTCAGACCATTCACCAGGGAGGCAACTTTTAGTCGATACCTGCATTTTTGAAAACCAAAACCGGTTATCAATGCCACAAAAACCGGCTATCAATGCCACAAACCAAAACTTGGCTTTCAAAAAACCAAGCTATCAATGACACAAACCGACTATCAATGCCACAAACTCGGCTATCAATGCTATAAAAAACTGGCTCTCATGCCAAAATCGGCTCTCATGCCACAAACAAAATCTGGCTCCCATGCCAAAACAATAATTTGACAAAAGATTTTCATAAAATGACAAACTTTTGATCAAATCCCATTTAGCAATTGTTTTCATCACAAAAGATTTAAGTAAGCGTAGGGAAAACAAAAAAAAGTACCAAAAAATACATGTGGTACCAAAAAAAAAGTGTCGACACGCACTACACAAAAAAAAGAGAGAGTACCAAAAAAATAGATGTGTTACAAAAAAAAAGGATAGTTTCTGCTACAAAAAAATCAGGAGCTCAGCCAAAAATGGTCTCTATCCAAATTTTCAGCTCCTCAAGCAAACTCTTGGCCGCAGCCGTCTTAGTTTCCAGGGCACGCTTCTTCAGGAACTTGCCATGAGATGCTGGAGAAGGCTGTAACGTTTCTTTTATATTGGGAAGCTTATCCCGAGCAGTTTGCCATTGTTCGTCTTCTTGAATCTTCCTTTCGAGAACTTGATCGCCATCTGCAACCCAGTGAATCAGAGCACTCTCCCTATCACGAGCCTTTGTTATAGCCGCCCACTTAGCAGCGACTTGTGCCTTCAAATGCTCAAGACATTTCCTGGCCTCATCGACCTCCCTATTAAGGATGTTAAGGTCGTGCCTCAACCTGATGATGGCTAGCTCTTCTAAGTTCTTCTCTCGGACTACCTACTTCATGCTCTGTGTAGCCTCATTCAGGTCAGACTTAGTCTTGTTAGCAGGATCCAAGAACATGTCCTTGAAGAACTGGTAATCAGGGAAGTCCATGGTCTCAAACCACTTGTCACCTAGTGCAATGATCCTATCAACGATCTCCCTGGCACCCAGACGTCCAGACCAACTTCTTCGGCATCAGTGGGAATCTCCTACACATGCTGGATCATATCAAATCTGGCATCCAAGTATCCAGAAAGGAGAGTCTCGATCCAAGAGCTCAAAACCCGTGCCAACACCTTCTTCGCAAATAGAAGAGATGGCCCAGACGAAGATTCGCCCCGCTCCGTCAGTCGGCTGCTCATGTCATGACCCGTTCGAAGAGTAACAAAAGAACTCTTTCCAGTTGGAGCCGCTGGGGAAGGAATCTCAGCACAAAATATTTCCCAACCGTGTTAGAATTTGTTCTACGAGTCTCTACCTCGGATCACCTCTGGCATCCCTTGCTCTGGTTCTAAAGGAAGCGATGGACTCTCTTCTGTCACTTCAAAACCTGCCAAAGAAACACAAAAGGTTTGAATACGATCATGTTTAAAAATCATTATCAGAGTTATCATTACGAAGTACCTTCTTAGATGACTGACGGAACACTTTCTTCCTCCATGAACTCATCCGAAGCATTGTAAATATTTGCGTCCATCGATGGTTCAAAGTCATCACAATCCTGTGGCAAATCAGCTGACACAAAAAAAATGTTAGCAAATCAAGTCACATATACAAAAACATAAAGAAAGCAAAAGAAGTTATACCAATTGGAGATTCTGGGTTCACTCCAGAGTATCTCGGATCTTCTTCAGGTGCCACAACCGGATCCGTCACCACCTCATCGTTCGGGACCTCAGGCATCGCTAAGTCTTCTTCCTCTGCTAGAAAAAAAAAGAAGAGAATAGCAGAAGTAGGAAGCAAATCAGAACAGGGAAAATTCCATGAAAATAAATGGAAAGAGAAAGAGGAAGAATCATACCTTCACCGACGATCTCTTCTTCTCGGCTCCTCTTTTCTGGAGGCTCGTCAGCATTCTCTGGCACCTCCTCATTGATAGTAAGAGGGACTTCCATATTAGGAGAGTCTTCGTGTTGCTCCTTGCTGCGATGCTGACTCCTCTTCGCCTTACCTCTATGGGCTCGCTTCCTAGAAGAACCTGCCCCACTGTCAGAATCAGGTCTCTCACTTGACTCCTCACTGGATGGTCTACCCTTATCAGTAGACTCCACGAAAGCTCGCCTTTGTGCCGCTTGCATCCAAGCGTCAAGCTCAGCTTCCTCCTGTTCTTGCTGCTCTAAAGCCTCATCAGGTATTTCTCGAACAGCTTTAGAACCAATGATGCCCTGGTCACCGAGAAAGCTTATCTTGTGCTTCTCTCCAGAAAGAAAGGCCTAAACTTCCTCTCGCCGGACGCCATCGGACTTTCCAAGGCCTTTTCCAGACGACAGCATCACATCAAGCTCCTTCTTAGAAAGCCCCCGATATGCCAAAAAACTCTCCGCGAACCACTTCGCGGAGCCGGCAGTTCGGAAAGTTGACAATACAGGATAAGAAATCATGGCAGCAGTGTCTTCAGCACTATAGAAAGCCCATGCGTTTCTCCCGTCCTGTAAGCCTCTAAAGTGCTTCACCATGCTTGAAGGCGCTCCAACAACGCCTTGAGAAAAGCCCAACTGAAGCGCAAAGCGAGAAGGTACATACGGTTGGATGTCGATAAAAAGATGTTTAGGTACACCATCGTGCCGACACGTATGCTGAAAAGCCACTCCTTCTCTGCATTTGTCAAGGAGTAATGCCTTCCCGACCCTGCCCTGGTAGAATCACAAGAGGCACCAAAATCAAAAGCCTTCTTCCGCAGCTCCGGCGAAAGCTTCACTGAAGATTGCCCCATCTCGACGTCCCTGAACCGTCGGATCCTCATGCGGGCAAACAAAAGTGATTCGAGTACGGCTTTGCCCTTAGCCAATCGAATCATGAGAGGATCATCATCATGTTCAGCACCCAGCCGATTGAAGCCAGGGCAGTGGTATACATACCACGAATAGAAATTGTGGGCTGAAAATACCCTGTTCATGTGAAGCCCAAGCCGAACCAAAAAAGTAGCAGCCTGCAGTTCGTTACACAAGTAGGATTAAAGAGCTGGCACCAAAGCAAGCCGCTCTCCAAACACCATCTGACAAGCCAGAAAAATACAGTGCGGCTTGATGTGCGTTCCATCTCCTCCTGCAAAAACAGCCTCACCCAGCCAATAAGGGAGGTAAATAGCGAGATCTCTCCGCAATGCAATGTCAGAGCAAATGGCGTCTGTACTTGTGAAGAAACCCCTCAACTCCTCTTGCATAGCCGAAATCTTCTTCGAACCTGGATCATGAGCCTGGGCTCTCGGGTCATGCTATCAGAAGATTCCCTACTGTCAAAAAAGTGGGGAACGAAGAGCCAAAACTCTTCTAACTGCTGGAATCTAGATTTCGAGCCATCCTTCTCCTTCAGAAAATCATAGAAGGTGACAAGCTGAAAGCTATAGGAGCCTGAACTCCTCCGACTGCTCCTCAAGGACGGTGTCGATCGGCATGAACTCCTCATAGAGCTTGCCAAGGTGATGGGCAATCCAGGTAATGGCGCTCACTCCTTCAAAGCAAAACACATCTTCACCATTCGTGACAACGAAGGTAATTGGTTTGTGGGAGGAATGACTCCAACATAGCCATGAAGGCCTCGTCGAAAAAGATCACGGTCTCCCTAAAGGCATGGACCGCATCAAAAATCACGGCTTCCTTCAAAACGGTGCCACCAATCAATAGGACACGATCGGTCCACGACTTCTACTCAGAGTCAGCACTGAAACGGCCACGAAGTCGAAAAGGCTTCACCCAATTGCTGCCGTCACCGCTGAAAATACCAAGTCCCACCAGTCCCAAATTGACAGACGGATAATCAGAGCCCTAGTAGCCGCTGGCCCGCATCAATATATCCATGTCGGCAGGCGATTTCTCCATATATCCAGGAGGACCGCCAACAAAAAACCCGGTCTTGATCACATTAGTCCTCTTCACCCAGCTTGGAGGATCTTCCCTCTTAGAGCACGTGGGAGCAAGGCTCATAATCAAGATGGTATGATCAAACGTCGACCGCGTAATAGCAGTTTCTTCTCACCATCAGCTGTGTAAGAGAACTGAAAAATCTTCTCTGGTATGTCACGTCGTCAGGGACTACATCACCAAAGAAGAAGGTAGGCTTGGGCAACACCCTCTGATCGTTCATAATCCAAGGACGGTTACTTATCATGATCTGATAAAAACTCCTTACTCTTGAGAGCGATTAGTCGCTGTCTCATCTCATCTCTGTCGAGAGAGTCCACACTCTTCGAGGTTTCTATCAACATACTGGACCTTCTCCCAGGCCTGCTAAAACGGCCGGATTGGAAGATCTAGCAGATCGACGAGGTACACTTGTAGCAGGCTCTTTACCTTGTTCATTCTGGAGGAACCACTTGCAAAGGTTGGAAAAGTAAAAGATCATCATCAAAATGACAGAATTTCGTTAAAAAAAATATGGCGAAATTTTGGCATGATTCCGGGACAATACTGAAGAAAAAGGAATATCCCAAAAGAAATAGAAAGCTTGAAGACGGGCTCAACATCGCTGCGAGCTCCAAAATTCCAAACTTTCGAAACCTCAAAGTCTTCGCAAAATCAGGAAGAGCTCAACATCGCTGCGAGCTCCAAATTCCCAAATTTGCAAAAACTTTCAGGTATCTATCACATCATGCTACTAATTTCAATTTACAAAAAATACATGCATGAACATCTTGGATTGCCAAAAAAATGCATTATCATGATGAGAAAAAAAAGAAACGAAAAAGAAACTTTATAAAAAAAAAGGGGGGGAGAGAGAAGAAAAAAGGGGGGGGGGAGAAGATAGAAAGAAAAGATCAGCAAAAAAAAGGGAAACAAAAAATGGGACTGGCCCACGGGCCGTGGCCCAAAAAAAAACGTGCACAAGAAAAAACACAAAAAAAAAAAAAGAAAACCGTGTGTAAAAAGAAAGGAAAACACGTGAAAAAGAAAAGAAAAAGAAGAAAAGAAAGAAAGAAACAAAAAAAAAACTTCTTTTTTTACCATCTTATTTTCTACATGGAGTTTTCTTGAGAAAAAAGACTTACCCTGAAGCGATTGATGGAGAAGAAGAAGAAAAGCTTGAGATTCTTGAAGAACTATTGGTCTTGAAGCCTCTTGAGATTTTATACAAAAGAATGCATAAGAGCAAGAGATCCAACCTCCCCTTGCTTTTATAGAAGAGAGCAAACCAAAGAAGGAAAGAAGAAAAGAGATAAGGGTTACTAATTAGTAACCTTACCATAAAGAAAGGAATTAGAAAGATTATTTCCAAAAGAAAATATATCTTGAGGATTCTCTCCCCAAATGATGAAAGCAATGAGCGTTTTCTCCCAAAGAAAGATACTTTGAGATATTCTCTCCCAAAATAAAGGGGACATGAGAGATTTTCTCCAAGTAAAGAATCTTAGATATTCTCTATCCAAATGAGATATTTTTTTAGATATTCTTTACAAAAATGACACCTATGAGATCTAAGCAATTTCAAAGCTAAGGTCCCAGGGTTAGCCCAAATGAGCCAGGTTTGACCACCTAGGCACTAAAAAAAAAAATTGGCTTTTAGTCGAAGCAATCATTCTTACCAAGAGCATACAAAAATGGTTCCTGCCTTTTTTGAGTTGATTGCACCATACGAAAAGAGTTCCAAGCCCCATGAGCTTCCAAAAATCAAACATCCTGACTCATATACAAATGAGCCAAAATCTTGAAATTGACATTTCACAAAAATCCAAACCACTCCAATTGACACAAATAGTCCCAAAGAGTGACCAAAAACCACATCCTGGTCCCCTAACTTGCCACATACAGCTTGTTAGGTCACAAGACCAAAATAAAAAAACCAAATCCTGATCCGCTAACTTGCCACATACAACTTGTTAGGTCACAAGATCAAACCAAGATCGACCCCCGACTCGCCACATACAGCTTATTGGGTCACACGGTCAAACCAAACCCGACCCCCTAACCTGCCACATACAGCTTGCTAGGTCACAAGGTCCAAACTAAAAATCCAAATCCACATCCCTGATGTCATCTTCAAAACTTTGCCTTGAGATGGTACATGATTCCTTTCACTACCATAAATTCCCTTGGAGCTCAAAAGGCCACTCCACCAAAAGAAAGACTGCTCAAAGACTCTTGGTCAAGTCACAAGCTCTCCTTCAGAAATATCTTCGTTGCACATCGACTACAAAAGTTATGCAACTCGTCGCTGTACCTCGAGGGGGCATTTGTTGACACCAAAAATGTCACTTTGCTTCTTCAACATCAAGAAAGCTACATGAAGTCAGAATAAAAAATCAGATCTTGTCAGAATCAAACAAAAACTGCAAGATCCTTCAAGACAACCAAAAGAGGAGTACACAAAAAGTTTCGAGCCATTTCAAAATCATTTGGCCTAACTTCGCTTCACCGATAGTTGAACAGGAGCTCTCGGCGGCGACAGCATCGGAGACACCAAATCTTCGAACAAAGCTTATGGATAGTCTCGAAATACTTTTAAAAGGCTCCACGTCAAGTTTCGAGTTAAACTGACAACGTTTGACCCTCCATCAACCCTCAAACAGCTAAATCAAGCCTCTCGACGGCGAGAACCACCGAGGGCCATCACTCATCAAAAAGAGCACATGGACGGCCTTCAAGATGCTTACAAGGGGGCTACACGTCAAGTTTCAGGTCATTTCAGCAACTTTGACCAGACTGACTCTCGGAAGCCAAATTAGGTCTCTCGGCGTTGAAGCTCCTCGGGACCATGGTTTCCAAGACAGAGCCGTGGATCATCTCAAAATGACTCCAATAGGTTCCCTGTCCAATTCAGGTCAATCGGACATTGGTTGACGCACATCAAGGTGCGACATCTTCCTCGCGACAAAATCAATTCTACTGGCAACAGAACCCCATATGGCTTCAAAACTCAGAAAAAAGGCCTATGTTGGTCTTATTTATTTCTCAGGAGGCTTCACCTCAAATTTTAGGTCATTCCGACATCGTTTGACCCAGTTTCACCTTCTTACGGAAAATTGACATCTCTACGCTACAAAGTCTTCGGCTTTCCCCAAAAATTGGAAACTTTGCACCCCAAAATGAAAGGATTCTCGTCAAGTTTTCTAAAGGAAAATCCAGGCCAACAAATGTGCAAAATGTCAAGAAAAATGCAGAAGAAAAAAGAATTGGAAAAGATCTCAAAACAGCCGCGAAATGGGACCAAAAGGGGAAAATCCCCCCAGGCCGCAGCCCCGCGACCCCTGGCTTAGGGTCGCCAGGACCCTATGCATGGTCGCTTGGCAACCACGGAGCTCCGGATCGCCGGGTTCGCCCCGGAAAGGTCCGTTTTCGTCGTTTTTCGTGTTCGAAGCGTCCAACTCCTGAGATTTTCCAAAATCCATACTTTTGAGGCACCAAATCCTTCGGCATCCGTAAAAATCACGGGTCCATCTTCAAGAATATCAAAATCAATATGATCGTCAATCGGTCAACCAAAAAGTGTGCTTCTACCCGATCGATCGAGAAAATCGACAAGACAGATGGCACCGACCCGCTGTTGGCAATCAATGCTGAAGTTACATGGTCATCCGATGTCGATCTACTGAAGATCCATCGATGATCGTTGCCAAAAGAATCCCAAAAGAGGCGGCAGGGCCCGTGACTCTTCAACTACTCGGCGACCACTTAATGAGATTAATTGACTAGCTTTATAGCGATCATTAATTCATTTCTTTTTTGACAGCCCAATCAGAAGTAAGCATCGGGAGTTACAAGTCAATTGAATGAAACTCCTCCCATCATGGTGATTAAAGGCGACTAAATGCCCTCACTCTCCACCAGCCAATCAGAGCCAAGAAAAACGAGTTACAAAATAAAGAAATAAAATCTTGTAACTCCTTCCCTTTATGTAGCTTTTATCACAATTAAGGCTCATAAACTCTCCTAAATGACTACCAAAGGCCTATAAAATAGGAGAGCATTCCAAAGACTTCCGGATCAATCAAAAAACAAAACCCCTCCCAAAAACAAGATCCCAAATCGGAAAATGCATAGAAATCCAGAGAATTCACATCTGAAGAGTTCACTAACTATTGTGAGCACCATGGCATTCAAAGACAATATTCAAACACCTAGAACTCCACAGCAAAATGGAGTAGTGGAACGGAAAAAATCGCACCGTGCAAGAGATGGCTCGCACAATGCTAACTGAGAGCAAGCTAGCTGACAAATACTGGAAGGAGGCAATCCATACGGCTGTATACATTCAGAATCGATGCTTGATCAGGCCACATGAAGACAAAACTCCTATCAGCTATGGTTTGGGAGAAATACAACAGTCAAGCACTTCAGAGTCTTCGGTAGCAAGTGTTACATCAAGCGTCTTGAACAAAATCCGGGCAAATTTGAAGAAAGAGCTGATGAAGGTATATTTCTGGGTTACTCCTCCTCTAGTAAGGCTTATAGATGTCTTAACAAAAGGACCAGAAAAATCATAGAAAGTGCCGATGTTAGAATTGATGAAAACCGTGAATCAAAGAATGTAACTCATAATGACAGTCCAGTTTATGAGGACTCGAGTGAGATTGATGATGAAGTGGCTGAACCTAATGATTCTGAGAAATCAAAGGATGACTCAGAGGATGCTACACCTAGAAAGAAAAGCACTTGGGTAGAGCAAACACCCTAAGGATCAAATCATTGGAGATCCTGAGGCCGGTGTTAAAACAAGACAAAGTGTAGTTAGCAATTACTTACTTGTGTCCACCATTGAACCCAAGACTGTGGCTGAAGCCAGTCTCGATGAAAGTTGGTTGAAAGCTATGCAAGAGGAGTTGGAGCAAATTGAGAAGAACTCCACATGGGAACTAGTTTCTAGACCTACCGATAAGAATGTTATTGGTACTAAATGGGTCTTTCGGAATAAGCTGAATGAAGATGGTCAGGTCATACGAAACAAAGCAAGGTTGGTTTGTAAAGGCTATGCTCAAGTTGAAGGCATAGATTTTGAAGAGACCTTTGCACCGGTGGCTCGTCTGGAAGCCATTCGTATGTTTCTTGCTTTGGCTGCATACAAAACCTTCAAGGTATTTCAGATGGATGTAAAGTCAGCCTTCTTGAATGGATTACTTGAAGAAGAGGTCTACATTGAGCAACCTGATGGTTTTCTCATTAGCAAAAATTCAGACCTAGTGTGCAAGTTGAAAAAGGCTCTTTATGGGCTGAAACAAGCGCCAAGGCGCGTGGTATGCAAGGCTGGACCTCTATCTCCGCAAGATCGGCTTTGGAAAAGGACTGGTTGATAGCAATCTTTATGTCAAAACATAGTGAGCAAACAGCTGGTTGTCATTGTTTATGTCGATGACATAATCTTTGGTGGCAATGATGAGGAAATGTGCAGGAATTTTGCTGAAGAGATGAAGAAAGAATTTGAGATGTCAATGCTTGGAGAACTAAAGTTCTTCCTTGGTTTACAAGTTCAGCAGCTGAAACATGGTATCTTCATATCACATATGAAATACATCAAGGAAAATGCTGAAGCGTTTTAACATGGAAGACAGCAAGCCAGTGAGCACACCAATGACAACGAACACAAAGCTAAGCAAAGATGATAAGGGTTCGTCCGTTGATCACACCACTTATCGTTCTATGATAGGAAGCTTGCTTTATTTGACTGCTACAAGATCGGATCTTCTGCAAGCAGTATGTATGGTGGCTCGATTTCAAGCATCACCAACTGAGACGCACCTTACAGCGTAAAAAGGATATTTCGATATCTGAAAGGTTACCATGGAGCTTGGCATTTGGTATCCTAAAGGCAAATCCTTCACTCTGTTGCATACTCTGACGCCGATTGGGCTGGATGTATAGATGATAACAAGAGTACAAGCGGTGGTGCATTCTATCTCGGTGAAAGGTTGGTGGCATGGCACGTAAGAAATAAGATTCAGTATCCATTTCTACAGCGGAAGCGGAATATATTGCAGCGGCAACTGTTGTACGCAAGTGTTATGGATGCGGCAAATGCTCTCTGATCTAGGAGTTCCGACAACGGATCCTACGCCGATCCTCTGTGACAACACAAGTGCAATTCACATCTCTAAGAATCCTGTTCAGCATTCTAGAACGAAGCATGTTGCAATCCGCTATCCCTTTCTCAAGGAAAAGGTTGCCGACGGTGAGGTAAAGTTGGAATATTTCCTACTACTGAGCAAGTTGCTGATATTTTCACAAAACCTCTGCCAAAGGAAGTCTTCGAGTATCTCCGGAAAAAATTAGGAGTTACTCACTCTCCTAATCCTTAGGAGTTGTGCTTGAAAGGGGGAGCAATGTATTCCTTGAATATCCTATTCGCCTCCTCGGTTGGTTCCCTTTGGACTTGTTGTCAAAGGGGGAGAAAGCTATGCTAGGAAGAAGTTATGCGAAGAAGTTATGCTATGATAGCTTGGGGGAGATTGGTATCAAGAATGTGAATGTGAAGATCTTGATTCTGTTGGTTTTTTTTAAGACAGGGGAGTCTATGGTTCTGACGAAGCTTCATGAAGGTCAACTGGTTCAAAGTGTTCCAATGTGTGAAGTTCCAAGTGTTGCAACAATTCCAAAGGGGGAGATTGTTGGAATTTGAGATGCCTTGAGAAGTCTTATGAAGCATTGAAGTGTTTCGTATCTCAAGTATCATTTTGTGTTGGAATTATTGTCAACACAATATCACAGTGTGGTGTGATCGTGTGGTGTTGATAGAGCTTAAAGAGGAAACAGAGCTGAAACAGTACAGGAATCAGAATTCCTGAAGCAGTGTGGTCCCGGTCGACCGGGGACCCCACACGGTCGACCGGGCAAGAGAAGTCTGCAGAAGACAGTCTCAGTAGCTCCCAGTTATTTGTTGCCACAGTGTGTCGCCGGTCGACCGAGGACCCCAAGCGGTCGACCGAGCACGGGAAACCAGAATTGCGCAGAAATAGAATTTTGCACGAAATTCAGGAAACTTATGTATTTCGTTTGGGACTGTTTCGAAACGAATTCTAGCCTAATTTGAACACTCTTTAGGGTTACCTATAACCTATATAAAGGCTTGCTAAGTTCGTTTTCATTAAGAGAGAAGAGAGAAAAAAAGAGAGGGTTTTGGAGAGAAGAGTGATTGGAGAAGAAGGTGCTGCTGTGTGCTGTTGTGCTGCAAGTTTCTACAGCAAGTTGGACGAAAATATGCTCATGAAGATGGTGACTCGTCCATAGATAAGTGTCTCTCTTTTTATGCTTTAAATTTCAATTGTAAGGGATTGAGAGAGAGAGATTGTAGAGGGGAAGGGCTGTAGAAAAGTTCTCTACTTTAATTCTGTAGAACATCAAGTTGGTGCTTGGTGTTAGGGGTTTGGTGATCCTATCTGTTGGTGCAGATAAATTGTAAAGGGGTAGGTGCTTCCTAGATAGTTGTGCTATCTGAAACTTAAGGGTTGGTGCTCTTTGTCGTTGGTGCGACTAAATAGATTCAGACCTGTTCCGGATCGGTGTTCGGACAGTCTTTGAACCGTGGACGTAGCCTTTTGGTGAACCACGTTAAATCTGGTGTCCTTGTGTGATTTGATTTGCTTTTGTTGTTAAATTGGACCTGTTTTTAAGGGATCACTGATTCACCCCCCCCCCTCTCAGTGATCGCGATATCTAACAATTGGTATCGAGCGCCAAGGCTCCCTTGATAAGCTTAACACGCTAAGGGTGATCTCTTGTCAAATCACATGCATCCAATACAGGGAAATATGAAAGCACCTTTGTTTGATGGTTCTAATTACTCCTTCTGGAAGATCAGAATGCAGGCTTTCATCAAATCACTTGGCTATGATGTCTGGGAGACCGTCAGAGTCGGTTACAATACTGCATCGTACCCACTGATGCTGCAACGAAGAAGTTAGCAGACAACGACTCCAAGGCGCAGAATGCACTCTTTAGTGGCCTTGTGGACAGCGAGCTGGTCAAAGTAATTGCATGCAAAACAGCAAGGAAATATGGGACAAGTTGAAAAGCATTCATGAAGGAGATGAGAAGATCAAAGAAGCGAAATTGCAAACTCATCGCTCTCAATTCGAGTCTCTTCGCATGGAGGAAAGCGAGAATGTTGACTTGTATATGCAACGAGTGAATGAAGTCACGAATGACATTCGTGGACTAGGGGAGGAGATTAAAGAACCAGTCATCGTCAAAAAGGTCTAGATCTCTTCTTCCCCGGTTTGATTCAAAAGTCTCAGCCATAGAAGAAGCCAAGGATCTGAATGAATTTACCATGGATGAGTTGCATGGTTCACTCACTGCCTATGAGATGCGCATAGGTAAGACGTCTTCATCTGATAGAGAAGCGGCCTTCAAAGTTCAGAAAAAGGGAAAAGAGACTACTGGTCATGATGCTGATACTGATGATGATGAGCTTGAGGCTCAATTAGTTAGAAAGCTGAAGAAAGGAAGCAATGGAAAGTACAAAGGGAAGCTACACTTTAAATGCTTCAATGTGGCGGTTTTGGTCACTTTGCTGCGAAGTGTCCGCTGAAAGAAAACAATGATGATGACTCTTATGTTGATAAGAGTAAATGGAAGAAAAATTTCAGAAAGAGGGCAAAGCAAAAAGCTTCATCAGTCAATATAATGACAGCACGTCTGAAACTTCAGACGATGATGAATCAGCCGAGGCAACTGAAGCTCTCTTCATGTTTACTGTGAAGAAGAAGAGGAGCAAGAGCCGGAAGAGGAAGAGGAGGCTGAGGTCAATCTTGAAGAAGAACTCATTGCCGCACTTGAGGAAGCTTAGCATGGAACGAAAAACAAGTAAGAAAAATCTGAAACTTCTTCATGAATCTGAAGTTCAGTTATTGCTTTGAAACTCAAGTTGAAGAATATAAAGAATGGTGAAGTCCTAGAAATACAAATCAGTACCAAAACTGAGGAAGTGCGTTGAAACTTGAAATGAAATCCTTGGAGCAAGGACTGAAAATATACAAATGAATCAAAGCTCAAGAATTCCAAGCAATCAATGGAACATTGAAGCTAAATGAAATACTGAAAGTTCAAAGGCCTCCTCACTTCAAATTTGGTCTAGGATTGAGAATGGAGAATCCTCTAAGATTACACCTCCTGAAAAGACCAAAACCTGTGCAGCCCACTCATCCTAGGAAAAGAGTCCATTCATGTGAGAAAGGAAATGAAGTCTAACCAGCCACAAAGAAGATTCAAATTTTATGGTTACTGTTATCATTGCAATAGATATGGACATAAAAGGGCTGAATGCAAATTCTATGTTAGAAAAAAGCCCATTTGTGACTAGGAACCCTTTTTCAATCCTAAACAGCCACAAAATTGATGTGCTATAAGTGTCATAATTATGGACACTTGACTAGGGATTGTAGGTTTGCCTATGCTAACCAATTCAGGTTGAAAAGAAAACCCAAGTTAGTTAAGGCATGGAGGGCAAGAAAAGGGAACATAATTCCAAGGAATCTCTCATTGTGCAAATGGCATTCAATGCACAAAAGAAGGCAGCACCATGGGTCCTTGATAGTGGCTGTTCAAGCCATATGAACAGGTGATAAGGAAAAATTCGTCAACTTACAGCACTATGAAGGCGGATCAGTGAAGTTTGGTAACAATGATGGTGCCAAAATCTGCGGAAAAGGTGTTGTTCAGCTAAAGGCAAATAAGATCAGATCAGAAGAGGTCTTATATGTGTCTAGACTGAGACACAACTTGCTTAGTGTGAGCCAGATCTGTGACAAAGGCCACGAAGTTGTCTTCACTAAGAATGGGTTTGCTATCAAGAAGTGTAAACGGCAAAACAGTGGCTACTGGATCTAGGACTGCTGGAAATCTCTATACATTGTCAGATGGAGCTGAAAAGACTTGCTTGATGAGTCGGATAGAGGAAAGTTGGTTGTGGCATAAACGCCTTGGGCATCTAAACTTTGACATGTCAAAGATTGCAATTCAAAGGCTGTCAGAGGTATGTCTACAGTTGAAAAGCCTTCCAACCCCATTTGCGATTCTTGCCAAAAGGGAAAGCAAACGAGGGTAATGTTCAGTCAAAGGAGAGCATCATTCAAAGAAACCTCTTGAGCTAGTGCACACTGATCTCTGTGGACCGATGCGAACTCAAAGCACCAATGGAGATAAGTATTTTATGTTATGCATTGATGATTATACTCGTATAGACCTGGGTATTGTTTCTTAAGCATAAACATCAAGCACTTGATCGTTTTAAAGTGGTTAACGCACAGGGTTGAAAATATGCTTGGAAAACGTATCAAGATTTTAAGGTCTGATCGAGGAGGTGAATTCACATCTGAAGAGTTCACTAACTATTGTGAGCACCATGGCATTCAAAGACAATATTCAGCACCTAGAACTCCACAGCAAAATGGAGTTGTGGAACGGAAAAAATCGCACCATGCAAGAGATGGCTCGCACAATGCTAACTGAGAGCAAGCTAGCTGACAAATACTGGAAGGAGGCAATCCCACGGCTGTATACATCAGAATCGATGCTTGATCAGGCCACATGAAGACAAAACTCCTTATCAGCTATGGTTTGGGGAGAAAATACAACAGTCAAGCACTTCAGAGTCTTCGGTAGCAAGTGTTACATCAAGCGTCTTGAACAAAATCCGGGCAAATTTGAAGAAAGAGCTGATGAAGGTATATTTCTGGGTTACTCCTCCTCTAGTAAGGCTTATAGATGTCTAACAAAAGGACCAGAAAAATCATAGAAGTGCCGATGTTAGAATTGATGAAAACCGTGAATCAAAGAATGTAACTCATAATGACAGTCCAGTTTATGAGGACTCGAGTGAGATTGATGATGAAGTGGCTGAACCTAATGATTCTGAGAAATCAAGGATGACTCAGAGGATGCTACACCTAGAAAGAAAAGCACTTGGGTAGAGCAACAACCTAAGGATCAAATCATTGGAGATCCTGAGGCCTGGTGTTAAAACAAGACAAAGTGTAGTTAGCAATACTTACTTGTGTCCACCATTGAACCCAAGACTGTGGCTGAAGCCAGTCTCGATGAAAGTTGGTTGAAAGCTATGCAAGAGGAGTTGGAGCAAATTGAGAAGAACTCACATGGGAACTAGTTTCTAGACCTACCGATAAGAATGTTATTGGTACTAAATGGGTCTTTCGGAATAAGCCTGAATGAAGATGGTCAGGTCATACGAAACAAAGCAAGGTTGGTTTGTAAAGGCTATGCTCAAGTTGAAGGCATAGATTTTGAAGAGACCTTTGCACGGTGGCTCGTCTGGAAGCCATTCGTATGTTTCTTGCTTTGGCTGCATACAAAACCTTCAAGGTATTTCAGATGGATGTAAGTCAGCCTTCTTGAATGGATTACTTGAAGAAGAGGTCTACATTGAGTAACCTGATGGTTTTCTCATTAGCAAAAATTCAGACCTAGTGTGCAAGTTGAAAAAGGCTCTTCATGGGCCTGAAACAAGCGCCAAGGGAGTGGTATGCAAGGCTGGACCTCTATCTCCGCAAGCTCGGCTTTGGAAAAGGACTGGTTGATAGCAATCTTTATGTCAAAACATAGGTTGAGCAAACAGCTGGTTGTCATTGTTTATGTCGATGACATAATCTTTGGTGGCAATGATGAGGAAATGTGCAGGAATTTTGCTGAAGAGATGAAGAAAGAATTTGAGATGTCAATGCTTGGAGAACTAAAGTTCTTCCTTGGTTTACAAGTTCAGCAGCTGAAACATGGTATCTTCATATCACATATGAAATACATCAAGGAAATGCTGAAGCGTTTTTAACATGGAAGACAAGCAAGCCAGTGAGCACACCAATGACAACGAACACAAAGCTAAGCAAAGATGATAAGGGTTCGTCCGTTGATCACACCACTTATCGTTCTATGATAGGTAAGCTTGCTTATTTGACTGCTACAAGACCGGATCTTCTGCAAGCAGTATGTATGGTGGCTCGAATTCAAGCATCACCAACTGAGAAGCACCTTACAGCAGTTTAAAAGGATATTTCGATATCTGAAAGGTACCATGGAGCTTGGTTATTTGGTATCCTAAAGGCAAAATCCTTCACTCTTGTTGCATACTCTGACGCCGATTGGGCTGGATGTATAGATGATCGCAAGAGTACACGCGGTGGTGCATTCTATCTCGTGAAAGGTTGGTGGCATGGCACAGTAAGAAACAAGATTCAGTATCCCTTTCTACAGCGGAAGCGGAATATATTGCAGCGGCAAACTTGTTGTACGCAAGTGTTATGGATGCGGCAAATGCTCTCTGATCTAGGAGTTCCGACAACGGATCCTACGCCGATCCTCTGTGACAACACAAGTGCAATTCACATCTCTAAGAATCCTGTTCAGCATTCTAGAACGAAGCATGTTGCAATCCGCTATCCCTTTCTCAGGAAAAGGTTGCCGACGGTGAGGTAAAGTTGGAATATGTTCCTACTACTGAGCAAGTTGCTGATATCTTCACAAAACCTCTGCCAAAGGAAGTCTTCGAGTATCTCCGGAAAAAATTAGGAGTTACTCACTCTCCTATCCTTAGGAGTTGTGCTTGAAAGGGGGAGCAATGTATTCCTTGAATAGCCTATTCGCTCCTCGGTTGGTCCCTTTGGACTTGTTGTCAAAGGGGGAGAAAGCTATGCTAGGAGAGTTATGCGAAGAAGTTATGCTATGATAGCTTGGGGGAGATTGGTATCAAGAATGTGAATGTGAAGATCTGATTCTGTTGGTTTTTTAAGACAGGGGGAGTCTAGGGTTCTGAAGAAGCTTCATGAAGGTCAACTGGTTCAAAGTGTTCCAAGTGTGAAGTTCCAAGTGTTGCCAACAATTCCAAAGGGGAGATTGTTGGAATTTGAGATGCCTTGAGAAGTCTTATGAAGCATTGAAGTGTTTAGTATGTCAAGTATCATTTGTGTTGGAATTATTGTCAACACAATGTCACAAGTGTGGTGTGATAGTGTGGTGTTGATAGAGCTTTAAAGAGAAAACAAAGCTGAGAACAGCACAGGAAATCAGAATTCCTGAAGCAGTGTGGCCGGTCGACCGGGGGCCCCACGCGGTCGACCGGGGAAGAAGAAGTCTGTAGAAGACAGTCTCAGTAGCTCGCGGTTATTTGGCCACAGTGTGTCGCCGGTCGACCGAGGACCCACGCGGTCGACCGAGCACGAGGGAAACCAGAATTGCGCAGAAATAGAAGTTTTGCACGAAAATTCAGGAAACTTATGTTTCGTTTGGGACTCTTTCTAAACGAATTCTAGCCTAATTTGAACACTCTTTAGGGTTACCATAACCTATATAAAGGCTTGCTAAGTTCGTTTTCATTAAGAAAGAAGAGAGAGGAGAACAAAAGAGAGGGTTTTGGAGAGAAGAGTGATTGGAGAAGAAGGTGCTGCTGTGTGCTGTTGTGCTGCAAGTTTCTACCGCAAGTTGGACGAAAATATGCTCATGAAGATGGTGATTCGTCCATAGATAAGTGTCTCTTTTTATGCTTTAAATTTCAATTTGTAAGGGATTGAGAGAGAGATTGTAGGGGAAGGGCTGTAGAAAAGTTCTCTACTTTAATTCTGTAGAAGATCAAGTTGGTGCTTGGTGTAGGGTTTGGTGATCCTATCTGTTGGTGCAGATAAATTGTAAAGGGGTAGGTGCTTCCTAGATAGTTGGTGCTATCTGAAACTTAAAGGGTTGTGCTCTTTGTCGTTGGTGCGACTAAATAGATTCAGACCTGTTCCGGATCGGTGTTCGGATTAGTCTTTGAACCGTGGACGTAGCCTTTTGGTGAAACCACGTTAAATCTGGGTGTCCTTGTGTCATTTGATTTGCTTTGTTGTTAAATTGGACCTGTTTTTAAGGGATCACTGATTCACCCCCCCCCCCTCTCAGTGATCGCGATATCTAACAAAGAGTATCCTCTATTCTCATCTGCATGGATGATGGCGAAGTCCACAAATGGCTTGCGACCGTCAATCTGAACGAGTCCCCCACAATCTTCTGAGAAGTGAGATCGTACTTTTCTTGCTTTTCATTGTATTTTTTATTTTTCTAAAAGAGACAAATATCACAACTCTTATCTTTAATTATTTATAAGAATTGTAATCGGCTATAAACGCCAAAATCGGCCTATAAACGCCAAAAAAATCGCCTTTCACGGCCAATCAAGAAAATGTCTCTTTTCCTAAATATACGTGCAATGAAAAACTTGAAAGAAGTTGATTTCCATTTTTACTTGCGAGGGTCGATCTCCGGATCACTACCTGCAATTCCAAGTTAAAATAGAAAATCTGGCACACCCACACACAAAAAATGTTGATGCACGCCTTTGCCCCCCGGGCGCGAAAGGGTCGGATCAAACGGACTCCCACGTCCGCCGACCTCGGTGTCACCGAGCAGAAGCGTGGTCCATCAGTCTTGTGCTCAAAGACGATTAGTGCAGATAAATTGTTAGTTTATGGACTCAATCCAGTAGATGATATAATAAATTGATTAAATTCTTTATTTATTCATATATTCATGTTTACTTTTCATGAGATGAATGGTGATTTATTATATACTTGCACATAACCAATACGAATGACATTGATGGTTCATGAGATGAACCGGGGTCCACAAGTATATTAGATGTAAACACATGTGTATGGATGAGATTCCACATACGGGAGACATGTGTGACAAATCTTATACTTAAATATCTTCACAACAGTGATGAAGACTGGACATTCTCATACTGACAAGGTTGCAGCACTTTGATCACTATGAGATAGTGTGATTTGTCTCGATCATCAGAATGGAAGATTCTGGATCATAGTGCTGGTACATTGGATGTATTGAAAGACCATGAGAAGCACCTTATAAACACTGTCTTTATTTTAAGGTCTGCTCTCATAATTCCCTAGCAATAGGCTCTCAATCCTGAGACATTAATGAACTCAAATGAACTCAAGTTTCTATCTATTCATTTGCTTTGAGTCACCAATGAGTGAGGCCAACTGTAGATCAACACCTCGGTGATTTGGGTACATGGTAGTAGAGCTGTGGGAACATTCAATAGTCAAGATGGAATCTATCTCTAATATCCCCTTGTGCCAATTAATGGATTTATCATTGGTAAGTGCGCACCCATTCCGATTAAGAGTTAATTGGAAAGGTACCTATGATCATTTATATTAATTGGACTCAAGGATAATAAGATATGGATCAAGTTTGGAAGACAGGTCCAATTGATCCATGGATATTGATAGAGGGGTCTACTTGTGGTAATGTGGAAGTTTAGGGTCTTCTATGTAATATTCCTAAGACTGGAGTTCAATTGCATTTATAGAGTGGAGTTATTTTGCAATTAACTGTGGGCCCGGATTACACATGAGATGTGGGGTCGCGAGTCCCAGTTGGAGCCAGCTTTCCTAAGGAATCCCTAGTGGTCCCCAACGCTAGCCCCATTATTAAAAGTATCTAATTCTAGTTTGAACTCTTAAAAGGAAAGTTACTATTTATTTTGAAGTGAGACTTCTAATAGTGGTAATAGTAGCTTACTAATTTTAGTAGAAGTGAGACTTATATTTTAATTAGAAAGGAATTGGAAAGTTACTAATCATATTTGAAGTGAGACTTCTAATTATTATATGGTAAGTTACTAATTAATTAATGGAAGTAAGACTTCTATTTTAATCAAGAAGAGATAGTTACTAATTTTTGGAAGTAAGACTTCTAATGGAAATTAGTAAGTTGGGCTTGCAAAAGCTATAAATAAGAGGAGAAGAGGGCCTTGGACGTCCCATTCATACAACCACCTAGGGATTCACGCCCAAGGCCCTTTTGTGCAATAGTTGCACATGCTCTTCCTCCTCCCCCTCTTCTAGTTTTCTTTCTAGATCCTCCCTAGAGTTCCTAGTAGTTTTATCTTGGAGATCCCACCATCTTCTTGAGAAAAAGGAGAATCTGATACGGGTCATAGCGTGGAAGATCAAGAGGTCTTGGAGATCCCTATTTGATTAGTGAAAGCGTTTCATCATCAAAGAAAGACGCAACTCCTCCATTAGAGCACAACCGAGCTCCAAAGGTATAATCCACTTCTTTGCATGTTATAGATTATTATGGATGCTTGTTAGTTGTTGTTTCTATCTGTAAATAGATTGTATTTACTGATCATGATGACTGAGATTGAGGACATAGATCTTGGATTGGGTTTTATAGCCTTATGGATAGTTGATCCCTGCGTCAAGTGGGTCAAAAGTTTTTTTGAAACCTATCCTAGAGGCCACCCTATTTCAACAATTGGTATCAGAGCCTTACCTCATCTCTTATCATGTTAGATCAGTAAGCTTGATCTAATCTTTACATGAGATGCGAAGAGGATAGATCAAGGGCTATGTACGGATCAGTTTTGATGGTTTTGCTTGGACAATTAGTAAATCCATGTTTGGATAGTCACATAAGGGTTTAACAATGATGGAATGATGGTAGGAAGCCATTGGGAATCTTCAGAAAGTTTTGGAGATGGTTGGACACGAAATACAAAACCCAACTTGCAGATTTCCGTCAGGCAGGTCGACCGAGCCCTCTGGCAGGTCAACCGAGCCCTCTGGCAGGTCGACCGAAGACACTGAGTCCGGTCGACCGAACCCTCTAGTAGGTCGACCGAACAAACGAACCCGCCGGGGACACCCCCGGACCCCCTCCGCGTAGGGGGCATGAATCATAGTAGTGGCAATATTTGGCATCCTGTCTTTCCATTATTGTTTTGGTAATCCGGCTTTGTGAGTTGCTTTGCTAGTATGAGATACTAACATGCAGGTTATCATGTTCTCTCCATATGGCCCACAAGTCTTTTACTTTCTTTTTATGGTTAAATGTTTATTATTGGCAAGTTATAAAGGGCATCATGGTTTCCTTGGTTTCCCGGTTCAGGGCAAGGCATGGTGAAATTCCCTATGTGCCTTTTTATTTCCATTAATAGATATCATGTAAGTCTCATCGTAGAGACATAGGAATTTATGTAATTTTCTTAATTTGTAAATTCTGGCGATGTCCGAGACTAAGAAGGAAAGTGAAGTTGGACTCCTAATCAAAAGAGTTTGAAGATTGCCAAAGGTGTTTTGGAGTTTCCCGAAGAGTTTGAGCAATTCCAAAATTTTGGAAAGTCTAGAAGTCCAAGAAGTCTATTCCGCATGGGCCATGTGGAGGAGAGGACTAGTTTCTAATTTTAGCGTTTTCTATATATAGTTGAATGCTTTATTTAGAATGTTTCCAAATCTGATCCAAACATAGCAAGTTACTAATATTGGTCAAATCAAATTAATTTTTGGAAAGTGTTCTAATTAGTGTTTATGTCCCATGAGTTGGACACATTGGTAACACTAATTTAAGAAACTGGACTTTCCTTAAAATAACTTGACTTAGAACCAATCTTGGATCATATCATGAGGTGATTTGATGATTCATATATTTATATATGTGGGCCCTAATACCTTAAAAGGAAATCCTCAATTCTAAAATATTAAGTGGGAGCGGGGCATTTAAATTGATAAATCCCCATGGTTTTCCACCATAGGTCCATTGTAAGGAAGTATTAGCACGCCACCAAGAGTGTGGCCGTTCCTTCGGAGGGCTTTTACTTGTCTGGCTACTAGATATGGATCTCCTATGGATAGTGTTGGTGAGACGGGGTGGGGGCTTATTCCCCTAGGAGGAGCTGCTCACAACGGTTGTCATACAATGCTAGTTGGTGGGTCACACTTAACTAAAATAATGATGTAGTATCCCCTAGGATTTGCCTCATGTATTTTAGAAACCAAAGCAAATCGGGAGTCATACATTATTTGGTATGAGATACCTAGATGATAATGAATGATGGGGATCATGGATACTTAGTCTTAATTCCAATTTTGACGAACTTTGATCCGCACCAATCCAAGGACATTCGCACTCCCCTAGGAGGCATGCCCTAAGGGATTGGGATTCCGATGTATTCTAAATTCAGTGCTTATGAGGATTCCCATATGAATTTGGTAGAATACTAAACCCTAATGTCATTTATATTCTTTCATTGAATGTATGGTTATGTGCTTTAATTTATACAGCATGAATTCGAATACTTTCAATCCACTTGCGACCATCCTCAACCAGAACAAGTTGATGGGATTCCAACTATGTAGACTGGAAAAGGAACCTGGATATTATCTTGACATGTTCAAGTTGCAAATATGTCCTTCTAATACCCCCCCCCTTCCTGAGCCTGAGCCTGATGCACCACAGATTGTGAAAAACTTTTACACCAAGTGGACCAAAAACAATGAGATAGCCAGATGTTTTATTCAGGCATCTATGTCTACTATTTTGCAAGAACAACATCAATCCTATAAGTCAGCATACGATATTATATCGACTTAAAGGAGATGTTTGCAGACCAGGTTAGGCCTGCTAGGCAGGCTGCTCTAAAAGTGCTGATGGAGACAAAGATGGCCGAGGGAACCCCAGTACAAAAACATTTGTTACAAATGAAGTTGGCATTGAATGAGTTAGATGTACTGGGGACTATGTTTGATACAGAAACGCAGATCGACATGATCATTCAATCACTACCAGACTCATTCAAACATTTCGACATCAATTATAGTAAATTGGAAATGACCATAGCTGAGCTGTCTCGCAGCTGGTAGTGTTTGAGGAAATCATGAAGAGAAGACCAACTGCCCTCATGACAGAAAAGTCATTTGCTAAGTCTAAGCTGAAAGGCAAAGACCGGGATAGCAAGAAGAAATCAGTCATCAAAGGTCCTAAGGTGGAGTATGGTTCCACTAGTGGTGTGGCCAAGGTCAAGGGTACGTGTCGCGACCCGGACCGAAAGGGGAAGGATCCGAGTCCGGGAGTCGGGACGGTGGGTTGGGTGATGCCGCGCCACGTGCATCTCTTTGGCTAAAACGCACACGGAATTAAAAGAATATTTATCCGTGCACGTGATTTCCCACAGGGTTCCGCGGTGAGGATTATCTTTACACATCATCTCACATATAACCATATCAAACATATTTTCAAGATTGCGGAAGCGTGTAGTAAACCATATTAATACCATTCAAATCCATAAACAAGACTGATTTATGGTTAACATAACAAGATATCAGGATGAGCAATGATCAAGCATATTTTCCCCAAAAGTAAAGTTAAGTGTAATTACAAAATATCAGTTAATTAAAACCCCAAAATATCGGTCAACAAAGACCGTACAACCAATGAAACCTAAACAAAGATATTATAATTCCCAAGTGTATCGTTCTCAAGGCAAGGCCGAATGTCTACATGACATCATCGGCTTGCCACTCAATCACTCGTTGCGGTTCACCGACCGCCTCCTCTGGCTCCTCCTCAATGGCAATAAGCTCGGGACCTGAGTACCAAAATAAATGGATCAGACACGACGGTCTGGCAGGTGGGTGAAAGGATATGACAATAATAAAACAATGATGCTATGCAAGAGTTAAGAAAACTTATGGATAAACAATGAACTTATAAAAGACAATGTATCATTTCAAAGAAGTACATATGCAATAAATCATGTAAGGTAACAAGGATTCGGAAACTGTCAAGATGGCAACCCCACAAGCTAGATCCTCCCTTCACCGAAGTGAAGAGAGCGCATACCCTAACAGGATCATTGGCCTCAGTCACACGAGGTGAGGAGGAACAACGATAAATATTATAATATACATATATATATACTCTGCGGGACCACGGTAGCGAACCGGGTAAAAACTCTGCACATTCCAGACTGCAGCTGACTATCAGGAGGGGAAGGAACCCCAAGTCGGGAGATCAAACCGACGAGGTCGTCCAAGCTCAGTGGTGCCGACTCATAGGTCAAATACGATAAATCAAATCATATGCATAATGAAGAACGGGGTGCCATAGGCACAAATACACATCCATCTCAAGTCACCATATACAAGTTAGCAAAAGCTAAACACATCACTTCTAGTACTCTTGGGACGGTCTAGTCATATCAAGTTGGTTTGAAATCCCAAAATAAGAGTTAGGTTGAAAATTAGATATAATTAGTTTTCCATACTTTTATAGGCCAACAATGGGGTTTTCTAGAATTGAAACAGTGTGAATAGGGTCCCGTATGTCGGTTATGATGAAATTTTGGTACTCTTTAAGAGTTAGGGACATTCCGGGTCCTTATACACATTGATCAATCTATAAAACCTCATGGAGTTTCCATGATGAGGTTCTTCCTTCCTTCGGACTTCATATAATGCCTTACCCATCCTTGAATAACATTGGGCCTCCAAACAATACTTCCACACTACAGCCCTTCACAATATACCCCAATCTTTCATGGGTTTGAATGCATCATTATAGGTTCAATGTCTTCAAATAAGAAGATAAGGGATAGAGCTGAATTGGACTTGAGTATGGACTTGGGGTGAATCTGGAAAATAATCCCACAATTCTCCTATTTCATACTTCATCTCATCTCAGTCCGATCGATCGGACCCCTTGGCCGATCGATCGGTCCCGAATTTGCTTCCAGTTATTTACAGTCCGATCGATCGGACCTGATGGGCGATCGATCGGTCCTGAGAACCCTCTCAGTTATTTACAGTCCGATCGATCGGGCCTGACGGGCGATCGATCGGTCCTGTAGCGAATTTCAACCCATTTGATTGAATTCTTCTCTTGTCCAACTCCAATCCATTTCCTTTCTTTCCCTTCTTCCATACCTATTTTCACAAACAATTAGGCTATTCCTTGACCTCATTATCACATCAAATCATCATTCAAAATCAATAAGACTAAACCATCAAACATGATAAATCATTAAAACCATTAATGAAGACAATTCAAGATTTTGCATAAAACATGATAAACACATGAGAATCATTTCATCCACTTGCCTTGGGTCCAATTGCAATTCAATTTGAGCTCTAATCACCTCTTAGATCCAAAATCAAACACCTATGCACAAAACCCCCAAATCCAAACCCTAAATCAACAAAATCCAAGTAAAACAAGACGGAATCTTCCAATAATTGAAATAGAGCTACCCTAGGGCTAAACAAACAAGATTATAAAACTTTTAGGAAAATCACTTACAAAGAAGTTCTTCAAAAAAAGCAAGGTGTTGTCCAAAGTAAGTCTTGGAGTGGGCGGTTTTCTTCAAAAATTGTGTCAAGATGAAGGCCTTGAGATGAGGAAGAAGATTATAGCAACTAATTCTCCATTAGCACTAGCTTAGTGGGGGATTGAAGATGAAGAGGCAAGAAAAGGTAAGGGAAAACCCTTAGGGCTGGGATTTCTATTCTCCTCTAGGGTTTTTGCCAGAAATGGGAAAAAGAAGAAGAAGCTTTCTATATATAGTAAGTGGGAGTGGGGCCCACAACTTAAAGAACTTCTCGGGCTCAAAACATGGTTCTCGGGGCTTCAAACGAATTCGGCGAAGAAGACAAAGTTGATCGGAAAAAATTTCTAGTTTCCAAAAAGTATATATTTTGCACATTTTGGTGACATTGAAATCGGTGCCCAGATTTTTGGGTAAAAAGACCATTTTGCCCTCAATTAGTGAAAAATCAGGTTTAAGGCCCTTGAATGAAAACAATGTCAACATGAAAGTTGTAGGGATTAATAAGATAAGTACAATGGGTTAAAACACGATTCTTGGAAATCATCGGTAAACCCCCAATCTCGCACAATTCGTAACAAGAACCCCCAAAGGGTCCCACAAATAAAAAGGCTCTCCAAATTCCCCAAAGCTATTATAAAAGCTATTCTAATCCCCAACTAATCCAAAAACTACTAAACACACTTAAACTAAAACACAACTCAAACAACTCTAAACGAGGTCTCTCGGGTCGGGGTCTTACATCCTCCACCCCTTAGGACATTTGGTCCTCCAAATGGAAATTAAAACTCACCTCCGGTAGAAGATGTGGGTACTTCTTCTGAACTTGTTCCCGTAATTCCCAAGTTGCTTCTTCCGGTCCATGATTCTCCCAAAGTACCTTGACCCACTGAATAGTCCGAGTTCTCAATTCTTGTTCCTTGGTGTCAATGATCTGCTTAGGCTTCTCAACATAGGTCGCATCTTCTCGAATTTCCAACGGCTCATAACGGAGTATGTGTAGTCTGTCAGGAACGTATTTCTTCAACATAGACACATGAAAAACATTGTGTACGCCGGAGAGCTCAGGTGGTAAGGCTAACCTGTAAGCCACATCACCAATCCTACTCACAATGTCATACGGTCCAATGTATCTCCTAGATAATTTGCCCTTCTGTCCAAACCTCAAAGTTCCACGAGTAGGTGACACTTTCAAGAAAACCTTATCTCCTTCTTTGAACTGCAAATCCCTTCTGTGAGAATCTGCATAACTCTTCTGTCTACTCTGAGCCACTTTCAGACATTCTTGGATCAACTTTACCTTGTCGCTTGTCTCACTAACAATGGTCGGTCCATGGAAAACTGCGAGTACCAACTTCTTCCCAACAAACAGGTGTCCTACACCTTCTGCCATACAAAGCCTCAAAAGGTGCCATACCGATACTCGAGTGGAAACTGTTGTTGTAAGCGAACTCACACAACGGTAATGCTTCATCCCACTGAGTCTGGAAATCTAACACACAAGCTCGAAGCATATCCTCAAGTGTCTGAATTGTCCTTTCTGACTGACCATCGGTCTGTGGGTGATAGGCTGTGCTGAACTGTAACTTCGTACCCATAGACTCATGCAATGTCTTCCAAAATCTTGAGACAAATCTGCTGTCTCTATCGGATGTGATGGAAACTGGCTGTCCATGACGACTGACAATCTCTGTGACAAACAACTGTGCCAGAGGTAACATATGCATTTTCTTCCAGTCTTCATCGGTAGGAAATGAGCTGACTTGGTGAGACGGTCCACTATGACCCAAATAACATCATTGCCCTTACTAGTCTTTGGTAAACCCGATATGAAGTCCATGGTAATGTGCTCCCATTTCCATTCCGGAATTTCTAATGGTCGTAGTAACCCTGGAGGCTTCTGATGTTCTGCCTTGATCAACTGACATGTCATACAACGAGAGACGAAAGCTGCTATCTCTCTCTTCATGTTATTCCACCAAAATCTGCCCTTCAAATTCTGATACATTTTCGTACTGCCCGGGTGTATGGAATACTTGGTATTGTGAGCCTCAGACATGATATCATTCCTCAAGTCCTCCAAGTTGGGCACACACAGACGGTCTCGGTAATACAAAACTCCATCTACAACACGAAAATCCGGACGATCTGCCAAGTGCTCAGAAATCTTAGCCAACTCTGGGTCTTGTAACTGATTCTCTTTGATCTTCTAAATGAACGAAGGCTCTGACACTGACATGTTTGCTAACATGACACCTTCTCTTAGTGGCTGAAAATCTACACCCAACTCTTCTAACTGCTGTACCACATAAGTCCCCCCGAAGACTTGCCATGCTCACTGACTTTCTGCTCAAGGCATCTGCGACTACATTCGCTTTCCCCGGGTGATACTTGATTGGAAAATCATAGTCTTTAATATATTCCATCCATCTCCTCTGCCTCATGTTCAACTCCTTCTGAGAAAACAAGTACTGTAGGCTACGGTGATCGGAGTGAACCTCAAACTTTTCTCCATAGAGGTAGTGTCTCCACATCTTCAAAGCTAAAACAACTGCGGCCAACTCGAGATCATGTGTTGCATAGTTCTTCTCATGATCTTTCAACTGTCGTGACCCATATGCAACTACCTTCCCATCTTGCATTAGCACGCATCCAAGTCCAACATTGGAAGCATCGGTAAAAATGGTAAAACCGCCGCTCCCAGATGGCAAAGTAAGGACTGGAGCTGTAGTCAATCTCTTCTTCAGCTCTTGGAAACTAACCTCACACTTGTCTGTCCAAACATATGGTGCATTCTTCCTTGTCAACTTTGTCAAAGGTGACGCAATCGACGAAAATCCTTGCACAAACCTCCGATAATATCCTGCCAATCCAAGAAAACTCCTGATTTCTGATGCATTCTTCGGTCTATCCCACTTCATGACTGCCTCAATCTTGGACGGGTCCACTGATAATCCTTCCTTGGAGATAATATGACCCAAAAATGTGACTTGGTCCAACCAAAATTCACACTTACTAAGTTTTGCAAACAACTGATTCTCCCTCAAAAGCTGGAGTGCTATCCTCAAGTGTTCTTCATGCTCTCCTTTGGTCTTGGAATATACCAAAATATCATCAATAAACACCACTGTAAACTGGTCCAAATACTCCGCAAATATTTTGTTCATCAATGCCATGAAAACTGCCGGTGCATTAGTCAAACCAAATGGCATCACTAGAAACTCATAGTGCCCATATCTTGTACGAAAGGCTGTTTTTGGTACATCTGAATCTCTAACTCTCAACTGATGGTAGCCTGACCTCAAATCAATCTTCGAAAAGTAAGCAGCTCCTTGCAACTGATCGAACAATTCATCTATCCTTGGCAATGGATATTTGTTTTTGATGGTCACTTGGTTCAATCTTCTATAGTCAATACACATCCTCATGGAACCATCCTTCTTCTTCACAAACAAAACTGGTGCTCCCCACGGTGACACACTAGGTCTCACGAAACCTTTGTTCAAAAGTTCTTGCAATTGCATCTTCAACTCTCCTAATTCTGCCGGGGCCATTCTGTAAGGTGCGATAGATATCGGAGCGGTTCCCGGTAACAACTCAATAGTGAAGTCTATCTCTCTAATGGGTGGCAATCCTGGTATCTCCTCCGGGAAAACATCCGGAAACTCACAAACAATTGGAATCTCCTCCACCCCTTGGGACCGTTTATCCTCCGTGATAAACGCCAAATAACCCTCACAACCACTTTTTAGAAGCCTATCAGCCTTCAACGCTGAAATAAACCCTGCACCAGAATTACTCCTCTCTCCCTGAAACAACACCCCTGCTTGGGTCTCCTCTAACTTAAAAGTTAGGGTTGTATGGAAACAATCCATCGTAGCATGGTATCCTGCTAACCAATCCATCCCTAGGATGACATCAAAATCCTGCATCTCCAACAAAATGAGATCTGCCGGTAATACTACTTCTCCTATCATGACTGGACAACTAGGGTAAAAAGTTCTACAAACAACTTCCTTACCTAAAGGGGTAGTCACAGTCAAAATGAAACTCAACTCTCTAGCATGCATATCAATCAACATAGCAAATCTTGGAGATAGGAATGAGTGAGTAGAGCCAGGGTCAAACAAAACCTTAGCATCAAAACCACAGACGAGAAGTGTACCTTCCACTACATTGCCTTCAGCCTCCGCATCAGCTCTATTGACAGCATAGAGTTGTGCCCTTTGTGGTGGCCTGTTCTGTCCTTGCTGTTGCCTGCCTTGTGGTGCATTCCTATTCTGATTCTGAGGACGTTGATTCTGATTTGGATTCTGCCCTTGCTGACGGGCCGGTTGTTGCTGTTGTTGTTGTGGCCTAAACTGTGGCTGAGGTGCCTGTTGTTGTAGTGGCCTTGCTTGATTCTGAACTACTAATGCATTCTGAGGTGGTGCCTGATGCTGTACTCCTTGTTGCTGTCTATTCTGTCTATCTGGCCTTGGGCAATCCCTCATTTGGTGGTCCAATGAACCACATCTAAAACATGCTCCCGTGATAGAACGACATTGGGCATTCCCATGATGTTTCCCACAATGGATACAAGCACCCGGATTTTGCACATTTTGCTCTTGTCTTGGCCTCTTATTCTGATTATTCCTTTGTTGATAGTTCTGCTGTTGGCCTTGACCCTTTCCTTGGTTCTTGATGATCTTGTTGTGGAAGTTCTCAAATTTGTATGCTCTCTTGACAGCTTCTTCAAAGGTAACGGGTGGTACAACCCCGGTAGCATCCCTCTCAATAATCGGGTGAAGTCCCTCAAGAAACTTGGTTATCTTCTTCTCCTCTGTGTCTACCAACTCCGGTGCATACCTTGACAATCTCTCAAATTTGGTGAGGTATTCGAGGACTGTCATATTTCCTTGCACAAGTTGCTGAAATTCTACTGCTTTTTGCCTCTTGACATGTGTAGGTACATATTTCTCTCCAAACTGTCTCTTGAAGCTAGCCCAGGCTTCTGCATCAGCCATTGTCCTATATTCTGCCCTGACGGTCTTCCACCAAATATCTGCTAAACCCACAAACATAGAGGCTGCCAGCTGCACACGTTCTAGACCGGTACATATGAATATCTCAAATATGTTTTCGGTGTGCTCAAGCCAATCGTCTGCTGCCATTGGGTCTTCAGTCCCCAAAAATTCTTTCGGCCCTCTCTTCCTGAACCGCTCATACAACACATTAGGATCATTTCCTCTAATGTTTACCGGACCAGGTGGTGCAACTGGGATTGGTTCCGGTCTCCTCTCCAATATCCCCAACAACTGTGCCTGCATTTGAGCTATCTCCCTAGCATGATCCTCGTCTTTCTTAAGCATCTGTTCTTGCAATCTGGTCTGTGTCTCAAATGCTTGTGCCTGGAGCCTAGCCTGATTCTCATTGGCCTGGCGTTGTTGGTCTATCATAGCCTGCATCATTTGTTGGAATTGGTTCTGCATATTGTTGTCCTGAAGTTCCTCTGTACTAAGCCCTGCACTCTCACTGTTACTGGCAATGTGGTTACTGTTTGAGGCTCTTTTGCGAGGTGGCATAACGTTGCAAAACAAATTGTTAGCACATATAAATCAAGTATAGGGTGGTCACACATTGCTCACACGATTCTATCTAACGAATCCTCGCCACGTACTTAAGATTTCTAGTTTCTTTTAGTTGCCTGAAACATGTCCCGCTCTGATACCAGTCCTGTCGCGACCCCGGACCGAAAGGGGAAGGATCCGAGTCCGGGAGTCGGGACGGTGGGTTGGGTGATGCCGCGCCACGTGCATCTCTTTGGCTAAAACGCACACGGAATTAAAAGAATATTTATCCGTGCACGTGATTTCCCACAGGGTTCCGCGGTGAGGATTATCTTTACACATCATCTCACATATAACCATATCAAACATATTTTCAAGATTGCGGAAGCGTGTAGTAAACCATATTAATACCATTCAAATCCATAAACAAGACTGATTTATGGTTAACATAACAAGATATCAGGATGAGCAATGATCAAGCATATTTTCCCCAAAAGTAAAGTTAAGTGTAATTACAAAATATCAGTTAATTAAAACCCCAAAATATCGGTCAACAAAGACCGTACAACCAAATGAAACCTAAAACAAAGATATTATAATTCCCAAGTGTATCGTTCTCAAGGCAAGGCCGAATGTCTACATGACATCATCGGCTTGCCACTCAATCACTCGTTGCGGTTCACCGACCGCCTCCTCTGGCTCCTCCTCAATGGCAATAAGCTCGGGACCTGAGTACCAAAATAAATGGATCAGACACGACGGTCTGGCAGGTGGGTGAAAGGATATGACAATAATAAAACAATGATGCTATGCAAGAGTTAAGAAAACTTATGGATAAACAATGAACTTTATAAAAGACAATGTATCATTTCAAAAGAAGTACATATGCAATAAATCATGTAAGGTAACAAGGATTCGGAAACTGTCAAGATGGCAACCCCACAAGCTAGATCCTCCCTTCACCGAAGTGAAGAGAGCGCATACCCTAACAGGATCATTGGCCTCAGTCACACGAGGTGAGGAGGAACAACGATAAATATTATAATATACATATATATATACTCTGCGGGACCACGGTAGCGAACCGGGTAAAAACTCTGCACATTCCAGACTGCAGCTGACTATCAGGAGGGGAAGGAACCCCAAGTCGGGAGATCAAACCGACGAGGTCGTCCAAGCTCAGTGGTGCCGACTCATAGGTCAAATACGATAAATCAAATCATATGCATAATGAAGAACGGGGTGCCATAGGCACAAATACACATCCATCTCAAGTCACCATATACAAGTTAGCAAAAGCTAAACACATCACTTCTAGTACTCTTGGGACGGTCTAGTCATATCAAGTTGGTTTGAAATCCCAAAATAAGAGTTAGGTTGAAAATTAGATACAATTAGTTTTCCATACTTTTATAGGCCAACAATGGGGTTTCTAGAATTGAAACAGTGTGAATAGGGTCCCGTATGTCGGTTATGATGAAATTTTGGTACTCTTTAAGAGTTAGGGACATTCCGGGTCCTTATACACATTGATCAATCTATAAAACCTCATGGAGTTTCCATGATGAGGTTCTTCCTTCCTTCGGACTTCATATAATGCCTTACCCATCCTTGAATAACATTGGGCCTCCAAACAATACTTCCACACTACAGCCCTTCACAATACACCCCAATCTTTCATGGGTTTGAATGCATCATTATAGGTTCAATGTCTTCAAATAAGAAGATAAGGGATAGAGCTGAATTGGACTTGAGTATGGACTTGGGGTGAATCTGGAAAATAATCCCACAATTCTCCTATTTCATACTTCATCTCATCTCAGTCCGATCGATCGGACCCCTTGGCCGATCGATCGGTCCCGAATTTGCTTCCAGTTATTTACAGTCCGATCGATCGGACCTGATGGGCGATCGATCGGTCCTGAGAACCCTCTCAGTTATTTACAGTCCGATCGATCGGGCCTGACGGGCGATCGATCGGTCCTGTAGCGAATTGCAACCCATTTGGTTGAATTCTTCTCTTGTCCAACTCCAATCCATTTCCTTTCTTTCCCCTTCTTCCATACCTATTTTCACAACAATTAGGCTATTCCTTGACCTCATTATCACATCAAATCATCATTCAAAATCAATAAGACTAAACCATCAAACATGATAAATCATTAAAACCATTAATGAAGACAATTCAAGATTTTGCATAAAACATGATAAAACACATGAGAATCATTTCATCCACTTGCCTTGGGTCCAATTGCAATTCAATTTGAGCTCTAATCACCTCTTAGATCCAAAATCAAACACCTATGCACAAAACCCCCAAATCCAAACCCTAAATCAACAAAATCCAAGTAAAACAAGACGGAATCTTCCAATAATTGAAATAGAGCTACCCTAGGGCTAAACAAACAAGATTATAAAACTTTTAGGAAAATCACTTACAAAGAAGTTCTTCAAAAAGCAAGGTGTTGTCCAAAGTAAGTCTTGGAGTGGGCGGTTTTCTTCAAAAATTGTGTCAAGATGAAGGCCTTGAGATGAGGAAGAAGATTATAGCAACTAATTCTCCATTAGCACTAGTTTAGTGGGGGATTGAAGATGAAGAGGCAAGAAAAGGTAAGGGAAAACCCTTAGGGCTGGGATTTCTCTTCTCCTCTAGGGTTTTTGCCAGAAATGGGAAAAAGAAGAAGAAGCTTTCTATATATAGTAAGTGGGAGTGGGGCCCACAACTTAAAGAACTTCTCGGGCTCAAAACATGGTTCTCGGGGCTTCAAACGAATTCGGCGAAGAAGACAAAGTTGATCGGAAAAATTTCTAGTTTCCAAAAAGTATATATTTTGCACATTTTGGTGACATTGAAATCGGTGTCCAGATTTTGGGTAAAAAGACCATTTTGCCCTCAATTAGTGAAAAATCAGGTTTAAGGCCCTTGAATGAAAACAATGTCAACATGAAAGTTGTAGGGATTAATAAGATAAGTTCAATGGGTTAAAACACGATTCTTGGAAATCATCGGTAAACCCCCAATCTCGCACAATTCGTAACAAGAACCCCCAAAGGGTCCCACAAAAAAAAAAACTCTCCAAATTCCCCAAAGCTATTATAAAAGCTATTCTAATCCCCAACTAATCCAAAAACTACTAAACACACTTAAACTAAAACACAACTCAAACAACTCTTAACGAGGTCTCTCGGGTCGGGGTCTTACAGTACGGGAGCAAAAGGAAAGTGTTTCCACTGTGGTATGACAGGACATTGGAGGAGGAATTGTCCACGATTTCTGTCAAAGGAAAAGACCTCAGGTATGATTGAGTCATTTATTTTTGAAGATAGTTTTTTCAACTAGTACTTCAGAATCTTGGTTTGTAGACTTTGGTGCAACTAATTACATCAGTAATATGTTGTAGGAGTTACAGGTAACCAGGAGGATTAATGACAGGGAAATCAGTATTAACCTGGGATCGGAAGTCAAGGCAGAAGCAGTGTCAGTAGGAGTAGTAACTTAGTTATTTTCAGATATTAAGTTGATTTTGTCAGATACATTATATGTACCATTTTAAGACGGAATTTTAATTTCTAGTATGATGAATAAGAGTTATTCAGTTACTTTTGGTAATTAAATCGTCTTAAAGAGGAGCGGTACTCTTATATATTCTGACAAGGTAATCAATGGCTTTTATTTGTTAACTCCCACAATGTATGAGATACATGACGCTGATGCTAATAATAGACCATCATTAAAGAGGTAGTCTCCTTCATCTAATCCAACAAACTTTGGCACCTAAGAGGCTAGGTCATATAAACCTAAACAGGATTGACAGGTGGTATCTTGCCTTCATTGGTGGTAGAATCAATGCCTGTCTGCAAATCTGTCTGGAAGGCAAAATGACCAAAAGACCCTTACTCATCTAAGGGCAGTCGGGCCAAAGATTTATTGGAGTTAGTGTTTACTGATGTGTATGGACTCATAATATTAGAGTGAGAGATTGATACGAGTATTTTATCACTTTCACCGATGATTACTCGAGATATGAATACATATACCTTATGCACCGCAAGTCCGAGATTTTTTGAATAGTTCAAAGAGTTTTCGAGCGGAAGCGGAAAAGCAATTAGGTAAAAGTATAAATACTCTTCGATAAGATCGATAAGGCAAATATCTCTCCATTAATTTTATGGGATACTTATCAGATTTTGGGATTTGATCCCAGTAGCCTGCTCCTGTTTTACCTCAACAAAACGGAAAGTAGCAGAAAGAAGGAACAAAGACTCTTTTAGCTATGATCAAGTCTATGATTGAGTTTCTACTGATTACCTATATTTTGGGATATGGAAATTGAAATATATATACTAAACCTCATTCCATCTAAGTCTATACTTGAGACTCCCAGGGAGTTATGGACAAGGCGAAAGCCTAGTCTACAAGGTTTTTTCAGGGTTGTCCAGCACATGTGCTGAAGGATAAAGACGGATTAGTTGGAATCGAAGTCATAAGTATATATGTTTATATTGTATCCCAAAAAGGAACTAAAGGTTGGTTGCTCTATAATCCCAGAGAGCAAAAAGTGCTTCATAGCACCAATGCGGTTTTCTGGAGGGAGATTATAAGATTAACTGGAAATCTTTAGAAATGGTTATCTTGGAAGAAATTCAAGAAAGAACAATTCCAAATCCAAGAATAACCAAACTTTGAGAAAATCCGCCCATATTTGACCCAGTAGTTACACCAGTGCCTTGTCGTAGTGGGAGTATTGTCAGGACCCTTGACAAGTTCTCGGTCTAGGGAAAGTCTTACAAGGCAATCTCGGTGTAACCGGAACAAGATCCCTATAACTATGATAAAGCAGTTAATGACATAGTTTTGGGACGTTGGTTAGATGCCATGAAAGCTGAGGTGGAGTCTTTGTACTCTAATAAGGTCTGGATACTTGTGGGCTTGCCTGCCAATAGCAAAACTATTGGGTGCAAGTGAGTCTACAAAAGAAAATGAGAGCTAGATGGAAGAGTTCCATCCAGATACTCTTATCCATTGCGGTTCATCTCGGTAACGAGATTTGGCAAATGGATATCAAGACAGCATCTCACGATGGGAATCTTGAGGAAAACATCTATATGATGTAACCAGATGGTTCTATAGCTAATAACCAAGTGCGAAGAGTTTGCAGGCTGCATAAGTCCATTTATGGATTCATGCAGATATCCCGAAACAGGAACATCCGTATTGACTAAAGCAAATCAAGTCACTTGATTTTTATCAGAATCCGGATAAGTCATGTGTAAATGAAAAGTCAAGAACGCAGGGTAGTTTTTTCTGATATAATATGTCGACGACATCCTTCTCCTATGGAGTGACATAGGGATATCGTCAACAGTAAAAGTTTTGGTTGGCTAAGACTTTTGATAATAAAGGACTTTGGAAAAGCCAGGTACATCCTAGGAATCAATTTCCATTGAGACCGGAAAAATAGGATGATAAGGCTTATCCCAATGATGTGTACATAGATAAGGTTCTGGTACGGTAACCTATGCTTTGTACTAGACTGGATATCTATCACGCAGTACGCCTAGTCAGCAGATATAAAGTCTAGCCCAGGTCTTTATCATTGACTGCTGTACGACGTGTTCTCGAATACTTGAGAAGGACTAGAGATCACATGTTGAGTTATAACAGTGATGAGTTGATTCCAGTCGGTTACATAGATACTGACTTCTAGTCAGATCAGGATTCCAGGAAATCAACTTCTGGGTATGTGTTTATGCTGTAATTACTTGAGAAGCAATTACGGAAGCAGATTGACTCAAAAGATCCCTTATGGAATTTGAAGTGGTATTTTTGGCAGGACAGCCGATCACAGTTTACTGTGATAACAGTAGGGCAGTCATTAAAGTCCAAATAACCCAAGAGCCAAAAAGCATGTACAGAGGAAGTAATACATGGTCGGATAGATTGTGCAGAGAGGTAATGTACGATCACCAAGATAGCCTCTGTAAACAATCTAGTAGATCCATTTACTAAGCCTTTGACTACCAAAGTCTTTGAGCTATATGTAGAAGGGAAGTGCATGAGATGCAACTCTAACTGGCATTGAGCCTAAGTGGGAGATTGTTAGTTTTATGGACTCAATCCAGTAGATGATATAATAAATTGATTAAATTCTTTATTTATTCATATATTCATGTTTACTTTTCATGAGATGAATGGTGATTTATTATATACTTGCACATAACCAATACGAATGACATGATGGTTCATGAGATGAACCGGGGTCCACAAGTATATTAGATGTAACACATGTGTATGGATGAGATCCACATACGGAAGACATGTGTGACAAATCTTATACTTAAATATCTTCACAACCAGTGATGAGACTGGACATCTCATACTGACAAGGTTACAGCACTTTGATCACTATGAGATAGTGTGATTTGTCTCGATCATCAGAATGGAAGATTCTGGATCATAGTGCTGGTACATTGGATGTATTGAAGGACCATGAGAAGCACCTTATAAACACTGTCTTTATTTTAAGGTCTGCTCTCATAATTCCCTAGCAATAGGCTCTTAATCCTGAGACATTAATGAACTCAAGTTTTTATCTATTCATTTGCTTTGAGTCACCAACGAGTGAGGCCAACTGTAGGTCAACACCTCGGTGATTTGGGTACATGGTAGTAGAGCTGTGGGAACATTCAATAGTCAAGATGGAATCTATCTCTAATATCCCCTTGTGCCAATTAATGGATTTATCATTGGTAAGTGCGCACCCATTCCGATTAAGAGTTAATTGGAAAGGTACCTATGATCATTATAATTAATTGGGACTCAAGGATAATAAGATATGGATCAAGTTTGGAAGACAGGTCCAATTGATCCATGGATATTGATAGAGGGGTCTACTTGTGGTAATGTGGAAGTTTAGGGTCTTCTATGTAATATTCCTAAGACTGGAGTTCAATTGCATTTATATAGTGGAGTTATTTGCAATTAACTGTGGGCCCGGATTACACATGAGATGTGGGGTCGCGAGTCCCAGTTGGAGCCAGCTTTCTAAGGAATCCCTAGTGGTCCCCACGCTAGCCCAATTATTAGAAAGTATCTAATTCTAGTTGAACTCTAAAAGGAAAGTTACTATTTCTATTTGAAGTGAGACTTCTAATAGTGGTAATAGTAGACTTACTAATTTTAGTAGAAGTGAGACTTCTATTTTAATTAGAAAGGAATTGGAAAGTTACTAATCATATTTGAAGTGAGACTTCTAATTATGATATGGTAAGTTACTAATTAATTAATGGAAGTAAGACTTCTATTTTAATTAAGAAGAGATAGTTACTAATTTTTGGAAGTAAGACTTCTAATGGAAATTAGTAAGTTGGGCTTGCAAAAGCTATAAATAAGAGGAGAAGAGGGCCTTGGACGTCCCATGCATACAACCACCTAGGGATTCACGCCCAAGGCCCTTTTGTGCAATAGTTGCACATGCTCTTCCTCCTCCCCCTCTTCTAGTTTTCTTTCTAGTTCCTCCCTAGAGTTCCTAGTAGTTTTCTCTTGGAGATCCCACCATCTTCTTGAGAAAAAGGAGAATCTGATACGGGTTATAGCGTGGAAGATCAAGAGGTCTTGGAGATCCCTATTTGATTAGTGAAAGCGTTTCATCATCAAAGAAAGACGCAACTCCTCCATTAGAGCACAACCGAGCTCCAAAGGTATAATCCACTTCTTTGCATGTTGTAGATTATTATGGATGCTTGTTAGTTGCTGTTTCTATCTTGTAGATAGATTGTATTTACTGATCATGATGACTGAGATTGAGGACATAGATCTTGGATTGGGTTTTATAGCCTTATGGATAGTTGATCCCTGCGTCAAGTGGGTCAAAAGTTTTTTGAAACCTATCCTAGAGGCCCACCCTATTTCCAACAAATATAATTGTTGTAAAAGAGTGACTAATCATGGCAATGTGCATTTTGGAGAAGTTCTTTCCACCATCATTTTTTGTTATTAGCGTTCACCTCATGGTGCATTTGATTGATGAAGCATTAACTTGCGGTCTAGTTAGATTTCGATGGATGTATCCTTTTGAACGGTAAAATTCTAACTTCAAAGTTGTCTTTGGTATAGTAGAGTGTAGTGCTGATTGGACATTTCTTAACAGGTTAATGAAAACTTATAAAGGATACGTAAAGAGCATGGCACACCTTGAAGGGTGCATTGCAGAGTGCTACATTATAGAGGAATCTATTTTGTATTCTATGGAGTACATGCCAGATGGTGATAGAGATAGTCACAAGAGACACATCAAAGGTTTTTGGACGATGACGATGAGTGTGATGAGGAGCCTTTGGATAAAGGCCGGAATGTGGACCTAACAAACATACAACATCAACAAGTACGTAGATTGGTTTTGGAATCCTATCGGGGAATTGTGGAATGGCATATGTGAGTTGACAAATTTTCTAAATTAACATATAAGGTGCAGTAATTCGACAACACATCCACAATCATAAAAAGTAATGTGTCTTTCATTGATATAGGAAGTATAAGACATATTTAAGTACAACCACCCCCAAGTATCCAAAAAAGAAGGGCGGTGTGTCTAAGAACATTGAGCGTCATTTTATTAGTTGGTTGCGACAGGAGGTAATTAATTTAATTCTAAATATGGGATGATATACATAATTATAATTACTGAGTACCCTTTAACCCTTCTTAATGTGCAGATGGAATATGTTGAGGGAGAGCCGATACTGAAACGACTAGCAGTTGGGCCAATGTTCAGGGCCAAATGTTATAACAAATACCGTGTCAATGGGCATGTATTCTCTCCAATTGATTACAAGACTAACAAATCAACACAAAATAGTGGGGTCTCGTTGAAAGTGTTCACATTATACAAGGCAAGCGTTGAAGATAAAAAGTATAAGGAAGTTGAGGCCACCTATTATGGAGTTGTGAAACAGATAATTGAGTAAGATTACATTGATTTTGGTCAAACAGTATTTTATTATGATCGGTCCAAAGTAGAGGACAAGACTAATGGGTGCGTTGTTGATCCCAATACAAATTTGATAATGGTGAACATGGAAAAATTGAAAGGAAAAGATAAGGAAGGAGATGAGCCATTCATAGTAGCGTCTCAAGCAAGTCAAGTTTTTTACTCCAAAGATCAAACTAGACCTGGATGGGCTATTGTTCTACTCGCCCCAAAGAGATTGACAAAAGATGCAGACACACTTAAAGATCCGTGTCTCTTTTCTTTCATTGTTAGCGCAGCTGAAAATTTAGAAAATATTCTAAAAGAAATTAACTATGAATTGTAGCGCTGGACATGTTTACTTTGATTTAACTATTTTTACAGTTGTGGAATTTTCAAGTAGTTGAATATGTGAAATATACACTTTATGTTTATGCTTAACTACAAGAAAGTTCGTATTTTTGCCGCGAAATTTTTCGCGGCTAAAGGTCTCAAAGTCGCCACTAAAAGTTTCAGTGGCAATATTTTTCTCGCGGCTAAGCTGTCGCTAATAGTGCTGCTACTAATTTTTTTTTGCCGCAATTTCCAAATGTCGCAACTAAATGTTAAAGTTTTAGCCGCAACACTAAAACTATCACTAAAAGTCTAATATTTAGTGACAAGATTTACCGCAGCTAATTGAAAAAATAATTGCCACTAAAGTTATAAAGTCGCAGCTAAAAAAAATATCATAAGCACATGAAAGCGGAGTTTTAGCGGCGACTTGTAGTCGTGGCTAAATGTTTAACTTTTAGCTGTGACTACAAGTCACCGCTAACAATTAAACTTTTAGCTGCGACTACAAGTTCCCGCTAAATATTTAACTTTTAGCTGTGACTTATTGTTGACGAAAAAAAAACTTTTAGCCGCAAGCACAAAATTGACACTAAAAGAATTAGTTATAGCAGTTTTAAAGGTGCATTCAGTGGCGACTTACAGTCACAGCTAAAAGCTCATGTTTTAGTGGCAACTTATCTCATACTTATACTAGCTACTTGTTGCCGCGACTAAAAGTTTAGAATTAAAAATAAATAAAAAATAATTTAAATTTATTAAATTTATTTTCTTTCCATTTATCTGCTTTTTACAAACCCGCTTATACAAGATGAAAGCAGTAAAATTTTCAATCACCATCAGGGATTGCAACATAACTTTAAATTCAAAATCATTAAATTCCTACGTATTTAACTAGCAAAAGTTAAGTCTACCTCATCATAATCAAATAAAACCTGAAATAAAATATAAAAAATATGATCTTGGGCTTTTCACGACTTTACTGAAGCTTGCACCTCATGCATCTGTGCTTGTTGCGAGGCTACCTGGGACTCTAGGGACTCTAGTCGTAAAGCCATTTCTCTTTTCTCCTTTTCCATCTCCTCGAAGAGCCTTCTATCCTCCTCAGCTCGCCTCCTGAACTCCTCATTCTCCCTTTCTAGTTGCGCAAGGATCCGCTGCCCAGCTGTACATGTCGTGGGCTTTAGACCAGCCCCACGACCACGTATATATGCCGATCGCTCTGATCCAAGCACTGCCTCAAACCTATCATCCTCAGTCATGGGAGGAATGCCCTCCTCCAACGGTTGAGACTCTAGCTTCTTAAGCTTGTCCTACATTCAACAACCAATTTTTATTATCAATCAATTTAGTGATATATATAATATAAAAAATTGAAATGGAAATAAAAAAAATGGAATAATAAGTTACATAGACTTCCTGGGAACTCGAATTCACCCAAGTGCCTTTCTTCTCGCTAAATCGGGTAGTGAACCACAACTTAGTCCGGGAAGGCTCGTTCCCCATCTCAAGATCACGCTGTCATTACACAAGTTAACACATATAATATTTATTTATTAAACAAATTGTTCTAAACACTATGAGTGAAGTTTACACTATCATAGCTGATCCGAGCAAAAGCCTTTGTCCCGGCAATATGGCCAATAGTCTGCTTTTTCCTGTTCTCCTTGTTTCTATTGCTAATTTTATGCATTCAGGAACCATAAATTATAAGCAATACATGTATAAATGATAGATTGTAAGGGTAGACAATATAACTTAATTAACATCCATACCGTGAATTCTTCGGATCCGAAATACCTAACAAGATCAACCTAATCATCGCTGCTCACACTTAAGGGGGGATTCTCGAGTCTCATTTCATCTGTCGTACTTGCAATAATGATCTTTATACAGCCTATGCCGATAGTCTCGATATTGGCGATTTAGCTGCTGATATACAGCTTCCTGGATATGGGAATGCTCCTCGAGAGTAAATTTTTGCTGCACGGTATTTTAAGAGGAAGTAAACATAGATGCAAGGTAGTACATCAAATGTAACTAGAGTTTTTCATCCTAACACATAAGCTTTTTAATTTAAATGACTTACTTTTGCAGCATGCCACATTTTCAGTTTGTCATCATCCGGAATTGACTTCCATTTCGAAAAATGGAGCGGGGCCATTGTCTGACAATAATGCCCAATTCGGTAATTAATACTTGGGCATTATTACCTACAGCTCGCATCAGGTTTGGTGGAATGTCCACTGCTAGCTTTTCTCCCTCGCGCCTCCTCTTTACGAGTGTAGTGTTCCTGGTCTTCCCTCGTCCTTTCTTCCCGGACATGCATGACTCTGCTCACTCAGAAATTCAATTAAACATGTTAGCTTCCGTCAACATGAGTTTATATATATAATGCATAAACTATAAAAAAGCACATGCACAATTTATATTAATGGTTAACATACCGGCGTTGCTGATGGCAACCTCATCTTGAGCAAATGCGGGGTGTGAGGGTCCCGCCTCTAATGTAGGCTGCCCGATCTGTGAGGGCTGGCCTACCCGAGCTCCTCCTCGTCAACCTCCACCTCGGCCTCTATTGGCCATATTTGTGTTCTATCCTGCATCATTTTACATTAAATTGATTACTCATTAAGCATATGTATACACATCAAGCACACGTATCACATCAAAGAATGATTAATGTATGAGAAAGAAATATAAGATTCCTTTAATGTATTAGTTCATCAAAAATGATAAGGAACATATCATATAAATTACATTAAGTCATTGGTCTCACTATCATCATCAGTATTCATTTCATCTTCCTCGGTATCATCATCAATGGAGGCACCGTCCTCCTCACTTTCATCATTAATGAAAGTGTTAACATCCTCATCTTCCCTTTCCTCATTCATTACAAGATTCGCATCAATAAGAATTGGAGGAATATTATCTCTTTGCCACACCATGAAGTCGTCGTCACTAACTCGCAATGCGTCAGCTACACTATATGACTCATTCTGTTGATATGGCCCTTCATCACCAATCGACTCTTCATCTTCATCTTCCGGCACATCGTACAAGTCTCGAGGTTGTGTCTTCACCACAACGTGCCAATTATTGCCTAATTTGGAGTCTTTTACATAAAAAACTTGTTCTGCCTGAGATGCTAGCACAGATGGCTCATTGGTATTCCATTTCTTTGCTAAATTGACACTGGTATAGTTGTGTTTATTTGTTTGGATTCCTCTACCATCTTTGCCGACGTCCCACCAATCGCACTTGAACAAAAAAACATTATTGTCCCCAAAATAATCCAATTAAATAATGTCTGTCAGGACACCATAGTAATCTTGGTTTCCTGATTCGTCATCGCCCTTTACAATCACGCTGCTATTCTGACTTTTTCGAAACATCTCATGATCTTTTGTGTGAAATCGTAGGCCATTAATGATAAAACCCTTGTATCGTGTCACTCTTCTGTCAGGACCTCGTGCTAAGTCTAGAAGTTGCTTATTGACATGTGCGTTCCCTTGATTGTACAATTGTGTAACCTGTCCATACTTGTGAGTGAGATAAATATAATATGATAGAAGTAATGTGTGATGTAAAAATATTTATGTTGCATGACACTTACACGTTCTTCAAACCATTTAGGAAACTTCTCCTAGTGCCTCTTTACTACATTCCTTAGACTCTCTCTCTCCAACTGTTCCTTGTGTTCACTATACAAAAAGACATACAATTATAGCCTCAAGGAATTACATTAAAAGAGAGATAAAAATGGACAATTGAAAAATACTAAGTATATATCAAATACTCTGGAATAAGTGTCTTACATAAGAAACGACAGAACTTCATCACAGTTTTTCAATACGTAAATATGAGCTTGCTCCCAAGCTATGTCATCAATATATCCATATTCTCCTTTCTCTAGTGGACGACGATCCTTTGAAAAAAGGGATAAGCCTTGATGCGTTTGTTTGTTACTTCCATCATAATTTCTTTCTACTCTATTGAACTTGGTCTCAACCCCATGCAAGTACATCGAGCAAAACGTAAGGCATTCTGCATCAATGTAACCTTCTGCTATTGACACTTCTGGAAAAGCTTTATTGCTCACATAACGCTTCAGTGTATATAAGTACCTAATGAGATATAAATTCGGGATGATAAACAAAGGAGCAATATGATATAAACATGATAAGTGCATAATTAACACTAAGAATAATAAAATGCACTACCTTTCAATCGGATACATCCATCGATATTGTACTGGTCCGCCAAGAATCACCTCTCACGCGAGATGAATGGGCAAGTGCACCAGAATATCAAAGAATGACGGTGGGAATATCCTTTCCAGCTTATAAAGTGTTATAACAATCTGGCTTTCAAGACGTTCCAAGACATCTTTTGTTAATGTCCTAGAACACAACTCCTTAAAGAAATGGCTAAACTCAATTAGTGCCTCACACACATCATCGCTTAAGGATCCACGTAGTGCAAGTGGAAGTAATCGTTGTAAAAATATGTGGCAATCATGACTCTTCATGCCTGCAATTCGACATTCTTTGATGTTTACACGTTGAGATATGTTTGAAGCATAGCCATCGGGGAACTTCACCGAAGCCAATAATTCACAGAAATTCTTTTTCTAGGCAAGGGACATTGTGTAGCATGCAAGGGGCATTTTATAGGAATTACCATCATGTTTCATGTGTAATTGATGCCTTATACCCATCGCTTGCAAATCTAAACGAGCATTGGCATGGTCCTTTGTTTTACCTTCGATGTTCATCAATGTCCCCAAAATACTATCACATACATTTTTCTCTATGTGCATGACATCCAAATTATGGCGCAGTTTAAGGGTTCTCCAATAAGGCAATTCAAAGAAAATACTATGTTTCGACCAATTAAAATCCTCTGCACGCTTCCTTTTCTTCGGTTGTGTCTTCCCAAAATTTCACTAGTTCAACATGACTCAACTGCTCAAGCACATCATCCCCAGACAATGACTTTGGCATCTCCCGAAGTTCGTTTTTCCATCAAAAGAGCTCTTTCTATGTCGCCATATATGATCTGTCAGTAGGAAGCGACGATGACTCATGTAACAAGTCTTTTTTCCATTCTTCAACCACACATGTGATGTCTCCTTATTGCAGGAAGGACAACCCAAAGACCCTTTAGTGCTCCATCCTGATAAGTTTCCGTATGCAGGAAAATCATTGATGGTCCATATCATCGCTACATGCAACTGAAAATTGGTACCTGTGTAGGCATCATAAGTTTGGATGCCATCTTCCCATAACTCTTTCAGCTCATCTACCAACGGTCGTAAATATACATCAATGTCATTTCCTGGAGACTTGGGTCCAGGAATAAGCAGCGACATAATAAAAATTGGATTTTTCATACATTTCCACGATGGTAGGTTGTATGGCACAAGAATAACCAGCCATGTACTATGAGAAGTGCTCATGTTTGAAAAGGGATTGAATCCATCACTTGCTAGGCCAAGCCTAACACTACGAGGGTCTTGGGCAAATGAGTTATGCATTTTATCAAATTCTTTCCAGGCTTCAGCATCGGCTGGATGCCTTAACACCGCATCATTGACGCGCTTCTCTTTGTGCCACCTCATATATAATGCTGTCTTATTTGAGATAAATAACCTTTGTAATCTCGGTTTTAGCAGGAAGTAGCGCAAGATTTTTTGAGGAATCTTCTTCTGTTTGCCATTAGTAAATTTATATCTAGGCTCTTTGCATTCTGGACACTCTTCACTATGCTCATGCTCCTTCCAAAATAGTACACAATCATTTTTGCAAGCATGAATCCTCACATAGTCAAGTCTTAGGTCACGAATTATATTTTTAGCCTCGTAAAATGAGCTAGGGAGCGTCTCACCATCAGGAAGTGCCTCCTTTAACAACTTAAGCAACATGGTTAAGGATTTGCTGCTCCAATGATTAAGTATCTTTAGGTGCAACAGCTTCACAATGAATGACAACTTAGAGAACTTCTCGTAGCCCGGATATAGTTTCCGTTCGGCATCCTTCAACAGTCTCATGAATTTATTTGCTTTCCAGTCAGGCACCACATTTCCATTGCTACTAGAATCCACCCCTGCCCATTCATTTCACTACACCATTTCAGGGCTTTTACAGCGCGTCATTTACGGCGTGCATTGAATGCAAGCCGTAAATGATATAATAGTACGGCGCGCATGGAATGCGAGCCGCAAAAGGGCTTTTTATTCTCTTTATTAAGGCGTGCATTTTGCGCGCCGTGAGATCTTATCAATTACGGCGTGCATTTAGGACGCCGTAAATTATTGAGCATTTGCGGCCCACATTCGCAAGCCGTAAAAATATTAGGGTATCACAGCCCACATGTTGCACGCTGTAAAAGGCCAAGCCATTCAAATTAAGTTCACGGCCTGCTTTGAGAAGCTGTAAGATTAATCAGCTTTCACAGCCCACATTTCATATGCCGTAAAAAAAGAAACCCGCCAAATTAATATTCCAAAAATATTTCGCACCCTTTTTTTTTTACACCCAAAATTTAACCCCAAATTAGGGATAGACGATACCCACTGAGAACCCAAATCTTGACACCAAAAAAATTTCACACACCTTCTTCTTCTCACGATACCCACCGAGAACCCATTGCTCACACTACCAAAAAAATGACTTTTAGCATCGAATTTTTTGCCGCGGCCAGTGTTTTTGTGGCTATTTCTTACTTGTTGCCACCACCAATAGAGTTAGTGGCAACAAATCCCATTTTGCCTCGCCCGTGTCTGCCCGTGACAAAATGTGTCGGAAAATTTTTTTTACCGACGAAAATTAGCGTCGGAAAATTTATCACCGACGTTTAATACAAAACATCGGTAAAGGTTGGTAGACTTTTTTACTTTTTTTCAAAAAAAAAAATTTAATTAATTTTTACCGATGAAAAATTCTATTTTTTGCGACGAAAAATAATTGTCGGTAAATTTCTCAATTTTTTTCCCTCTCCCGCCGCCAAAACCCCTCTTTTCACTCTCTCTCTTGCGCGCTTTTCTCTCTCTCTCCGGCAAAGGTTATGTTTTACTGGCAAAATATTTGTGTCGCCGGCAAAGGATATATTTTTTGCCGGCGAAATACCTATATTGCCGGCAAATGTCAATTTGTCAAATTTTGATAATTTATTTAACTTGAAAAATTATATTTTCATTATTTTTGTTTTGGAAGAATAAAAGTTAACTCGGGTCTTCAAAATCAATTCAGCCCCAAAAATAACATTCCACTCGATTCGGCTTTTTTCGCCTTTTTTCCCTCTCGCGCCGGGATTGTTATTCTTAATTTTATTTTCGCCTTTTTTCCCTCTCGCGCCCCTCTGCCCTCTTTTTCCCACCCGCCCTCACCCCTCTTTTTCCCTCCCGCCCTCTGCTTTCTTTTTCTCTCGCAAGAAAGAGCGAGAGAGAGAGGTAGGGGTTTTCACTGTTGTTGCCCATCGAAACGGATGGGTTACAAGCTCTGGCGAAAAAAAGGGGTTCTTCTATCTCCATCTCTCTCGGCTGGGATACACAAACGTGCCCTATAAGTTTTTTTCCTTCCCAGTTCCCATCCAGAACCTGGGGGATGCCATAGCGGTCCATGACATCAAAGGTCTGGCGGAGATCTGGCGAAGGGGCTGGGGTTGGAGGAGAGGCATGCCCAGCGGAAGAACTTGACGGCGGAGACCTGGAGATGCTTTCGCAGAGGGCCTTCACCCTCGGGGCAGATGCGATGGGAAGGGCTGGAATCTCTGAAAATAGGGTATGGCCTGGAGCTGGACCACGATAGACGAGGAGGAAGGGTGCTCTTGGATGATGATGGGTTTGGATTTGGAAGGGAAGAGAGAGCCAGGAAAAATGGGTTTTTCACTTTTCCACCGTCCACACTCTGCCTGGCCACCTCCCCTATCTCTCTTTTCCACCGTCCCTACAGGCATGAAAAATGGATTTTTCCAATTCCATTGGAGAACGATGAGCTAGTAGGGTATTGGATCACAAGGAGATCATCATTGCACAACTTGAGGTAGGCCATTCTCTGCATGTGTCTGATTAGATTGTGCGCCATTCTCTGCATCTGTCTGATTAGATTGTTAATTGGATTTGCTAGATGTCTACTTTAATTTGATTTGTTTATTAAATTTGATTTTGCTTTGTTAATTGGATTGCTAGATGTCTACTGAGTTTAATTTTGATTTGTTGTCCAGCGAAATGGTTTGACTTGTGTTTGATAATTTGAGTATCGGTGAAGAGTTCACAATTGCTTATCTCTCTCTCTTTTCCTTATCTTTCCTGGTTGGTTTAGGGTTTCCTATGCTTTGGAACAAGATCTAATTGCCTGATCTCTTTTCTCCTTCTTTGGTTGGAATCTGCTCTGACAAAGAAGGTCTCGATATCGCTGTGTATTTTGAATTGAAATTTTGCTTTGTTAATTTGTGTTGGTTGGGTCTGGTTCTTGTTGGTTGATTCTATTAACTATTACTTGGTAATATTCAAACCCAAGAGATGGTTGTGAGCTCTTGGTAACTTACGAAGATTTGGATTTTCTTTTTTTATCACATTCATGTTAGTTATATGATCTTTCCTATGAAACGTGCTGAAACTGAAGGTTTAAAGTCAAAAATTTAGGAGTCAAAAAAATAATCTTCCCTTAGATTAGCAATAATTGCCTGTGTATTGCCATGGAGAATTAAATCCTGGGAAGTTTACTGTCTAGATCTCCACCTCACATCAGATTATTTTTGGGGTCTTCTGACAATCTCTTCATCATTTCCTTTGGATTTCAAGCTCACATCTATCAACAGCAGATGAGGAGGAAACCCACTCTCTTTTTGCAGGCATTGCTCTCTCTATAAAAACTCCACAAGAGGGAGGGCCCTTCTCATTCAAAACAAAGGCATTTCTTTACTCACAAGCATTTCTTTATTAAGTCCATCCTTTTAATAAATCATAAATCCCTCTCTCTCACCCGCCCACAGAACTAAAGTGGTGTACTCTTGGAATTGGAATTTTCACTTTTGTTATAATCAAAGATAACCAAATCCCTCAACCAACCTCCCAACTAATACACTTCTTTAAGGTTTTTTGGTAAACCACATTGCCAAAATAAAATATCAGATTTCTCCTGATCTTCTTCCTTAATCTGGGTGTTGGGTTTTGGATCCAAACACGAAGGGATTCAATACCTTTTTCATTCTACTTCTCTTCGTTGTCCTGGTGTTCCAACACCAAGGTGGATTCCAATCTGCAGCACAGGGAAGTTTTGAAAGAACCAGTGGCACCCAATTTGTCAAGGACGGGAGGACTTTCTACTTGAATGGTTTCAATGCTTATTGGTTGATGTTGAAGGCAGTTGACCTTTCTGAGAGGGAGAAGGTGACCTCTATCTTCCAGGAAGCTTCAAGCTGTGGAATGAATGTGGCTAGAACATGGGCTTTCAGTGGTGGGGGCTACAGATCCTTGCAATATAAACCAGGTTCTTACAATGAGGACACGTTCAAGGTATCATCAATCAATATGCATATTGCTCAAACTAGTATACTACAGATGACCCAAGTCTCCCAACTGATCATTTTGTTGATTTGCTCTGTTTTGTTTTTCCATTTTCATTTTTAGGGCTTGGATTTTGTGATATTTGAGGCTAGAAGCCATGGGATTTTTCTGATACTGAGCCTGGTAAATAACTATGAGAATTTTGGAGGGAGAAAACAATATGTTTCTAATATACAAATTTCACAACAGGATGATAGCTGAAGAAGAGGAAGATCACCATGTATGACTCTCTCCTATACTATATGCATGCATGTAAATGAAACTTGCTGAGATTTCTCTAGTTGAGAGCTGGTCATTCTGTATGAAATTTGATTCCAGCATGTGAAATGTAAATGTAACAGGTCCAGCATGTATTTGATTCCTCCATGGTGAAATGTCAGGCTTTGTTGATTAGTTGTAGGGAGCTTCTCAGATAATTCTGGACAGTGGTTAATTTGATCTTACACCTGCAGCTCCCTCCTCATTTTCTTTTCTTCAACCCCGTAACACCCTTCTCCCTCCTCCCCTATCCTCTCTCTTCTCCTTGCATGTTTTTTCTCCTACCTTTTACTTAATGCCTTTATATTTTTTTCTTTCATTTTTTAAGTATCTCATCTGGTTGGAGTTACCAGTTCTTTGCTCTGGTTGTTCCAGTTCATAATGATTGATTTTGTGTTAGCTTCGATTCCTCAAGAATTAACTTCAGGTTCTTAACTTCAATGTCTCTGACTGGTACATGTATGATTTTCAGGACACGTTCCTTCATTGAAGTTTAAATTTATACTTTCCTACCATCTTAGAATGGAATGATAGTTCAAATACAGTTTTTTTTATTGATATGCATTGGCATTTCTTATACTTTTCAAGAGCTGTTCTGTTTTATTACACTACAATTGAGTTTCAAATGCTCGACACTGTTGACTTGATGTAGCCTTACATTCTAAGTGCTATTTATTTGGGTGTTGGTTCTATGGGTTTTTGCTGATATTAACTTTGACGAGGGGATTGTAGGCTTTAGAGTGAAATAATGATTTGTTTGATTATTCTTTGAATGGTTCTGATTGTGAAGAGTGATTTTTGTTTCTTTCTCTGTTTTGTTCTTGTTTAATTTTTTTTAAAGATATCAAATGAGCCTTTTTCTATCTTGTTTTTGCAGGCTTTGCATGATGGAAATAGTGTTTACTTCCTGCTGCAAGTTGGTGGGGATTATGCTTATGCGAAAGGGTGAGGGAATCTGTTTTCTTTGTGTAAATTTGATCTCAATTTGTTTGGGCTATGGGCTTTATTGTTTTTCTTAATCATTCTTTTGCTTCTCTTTCTGTTTGAGTTGTATTGAAAATCAAATCATTTTTCTATCCTATATGCTCTCCATTACTTATTCCCTTTTCCTCAATTGTTATCCATTACTTTCATTCTTTTTTTCTTCTTTTCTTCTTTTTTTCCCAAAGTTTGTTCCTTAAGTGCTCATCTTCAGGAAATGCCCAGACAAGAATGACTTTCTTATTCATTTTAGTTAGATGGTCATGATGTGGTTTTGCTCAGTATTTCATTAATGTCTTATTTCACTACTAATTGGTAGCTAGAGTAATATGAGGAGACATTTGAAGGATGTCTCCAGACTTTAATAGGTCAGGTAATTGACAAATCAAAGGGGGCTAAAATTATGGAATGGTATATGTGCAGTCATATGAGTCGACTCTTATCCTTGATTTTTCATTAGAAAATTAAAACCAACCAAACTCTCTCTTTCTTTTCTGAAATCTCTTTTCATTTTTATAACAACATGGAAAAGCTGAGATTAGTGGAGGAGGTATTTTCTTAAGTTCATTTAACTTCTTCTATTTTTATAATGGAGGATGTAACTTCCCTTGTAAGTGGGCAATGAAGTGTACTCCACACTTCAAAGGCCATGTGCATGCAGTAGCAAAAGATGTGTTGTTTTTAAGTTTTAAGATCCATCTATGACAGCTATTTTAGTGGTTTGCTCATACCAGATGAGTGCATGTGTTTATCTAATCTCTGCCTGCTAAGGTCCTAACACAACATTTTTTTTTGCAGAAATCCCTCAAAAGTTGGCATTGGCCTGAGCCTATATACCTTAATGGCATGAGAGTAAGAGAGGAGGAGCAAGAGAAGGGAAAGAAAAGAATGGAGAAGGAGATGGTGATAATTCACCTGATGAAGTAAGTTCTGATACCATATTAATGTAGCCCACATGTTTTATCTATCTTTACAGTTTGAAGAAGTAAGATTTTTTGTCGTTAATTACTATTGCTGCTCATGATCTATAATAGGCTTTCCTATCTGAGGAGGAGAACCTTTTGATTATAAACTTTCTTCATCAGTTGAATCGACCCTATCATATTAGCAAACTCTATCCCTATCATATGCTTCTTTATACAAATAGCACTTGAACAGAACCAACATAACTCACTTCCCAAGGTAGCTTAATATTAGAAACAACTTTCTAAATTCAAATTCTCCCAATGCAAGCATTTTGATCAGACCAAACTGCCCTTGACAATGAAATCTTGATAACCATGTGAATGTAGACCCGTGCAGACTGCTGAATGGTTTAAGTCATTGGTGTCTTTCATTTCCTTTTGTTGTGCAAAGTATTGGCATCTCTTTATTGTCATTTTTAACTTTTCAGAACTTCTGAAACACTCAGCCATAAATTCTCTCAATGCAACTCTGTTTGATTATGTGAACTATGGAGTAATTCAAAACACTATTGTTAATGTAAAAATGGAAAAGACCTGTTTTTTATTTCAGAAATGATTATTATTGAGCTATTTACACTATTTTTCTTGTGTAAGTGTATTGAAGAGCATGCAAAACTTCCTCTTAAAATTTGCAAGCGGTTCTGTATATTTTTTCTCATTTTCCATGTGAAATGTAGATCAGTTACTCATGCACTTATAAATGATTATTGCGATATTTCTACTCATCATTATGTTTATGTAATGTAAGTATAAACTATAATTGGGGCATATGTGTATGTTTATGTGTCCCAAAATTTTCAGGAATGGAGAAATCATTCCTAATGGGGCTTGTGTGTGTCTCCACTACCCACACGTTGAATTAGCACCAAACCAAATTATCAATTCACTTGAGTTGAATTAGCACCAAACCAGATTGTGGGGCTTCGCCTGCTTTCTTGTACTTTGGGATAAGCTTGAACATATGTTATTATTATTATTATTATGTTTTTTTTTTCAGGAAGCTCAAGAGTGAGTGGAGTTCAAGGGAGGCTCTCAGCATTGTCATTGTTGCAAGGCAAGGTTATCAAAGACTCTTTGGAGTACAAGGAATCATGAGTTCTGAATTGCTTACTATCATGGTACTAAACACAGAAATTGAATTTTGGGTTGAGAGAAAAGATGTGATTGTTTTACTATTGTGTGACACTCAGAAATTCCCTATGAAAATTATAGTTTGTAAGGAAACTAATTTTGCATATGAAATATGGAAAAAGGCCCATGAGATTTCTTTCGTTCTTTTTTTTTTTTTTGGGTTTATTGGTTTGATCTTGGCATATTCTAATTTTTAGTGTACGTTTACACTCATCATTTTCGTGGTTACATGTATAGACTGCAACTCCAGTGTTTTTGTTTTTAACTGCAGGTCCAGTGTTTATTTGCAGATTCGGTTTACATTTTTTATTTTAGTTTATTAATTTGTATTTGTAGCAATAAAAAAAATATGGATTTAATTTTTATTAATTAAAAAATAATTAATTTTTTTTATATAAAAAAAAATTAAGGCGCGCCTTGCGAGCCGTAAATTAAAACTCACCAATTCTTTAATGGCCTGCATTTGCAAGTCGTAAAAACATATATACTCAATTACGGCTTGCATTTGGAGCCGTTAATCAGATTGTACACAACCAATTTATAGCCCACAAATGCAAGCTGTGTAAAACATTTTTCGTTTAAAGTATTCACGGCGTACTACGTGTGCCATAAAGTTAAGCACACCAATGCTTTAACGGCACTCAGTTTGCGTCGTAAAAGTTTAGCATTTACGGCCTGCTTAATAGGCCATAAATCTGGTCCAAAAACTCCTAACAACATCATTTTCGGCGTGCATTGATCCTACTTACGGCCTGTATATGCACGCTGTAAATAGTTCAAACCTTTTACGGCAGGCGCTTTTACGGCACGACCCCCGTGAGCCGTAAACCTACATTTACGGCGCGCATTTCACGCTGTAAAAGCCCTGAAATGGTGTAGTGTTTATAGTTGATGCCGTGTAATGATCATGTATCATTTCTTGCATGTCATCATGATCATCTTCATCTTCTATGTTGGGCTCATCATCATCATCTTCTTCAGTGCTTGACTCAAACTCCTCCCCATGCAATACCCATGGAATGTAACACTTAACTATACCATGATAATATAGATCCGCTTCCACATCTTCCCGGATACGAAAATAGACATTTTTGCATTTGACACACGAACACCGAATCTTTTTCCCTGGCTCTTTATGTGCATATGCAAACTCCAAGAACTGTTTAACTCCATCTATGTACTTAGGGTGTCGTCTATCCTCAATTTTCATCCAACGCTTATCCATGTCGATGTACCTAACACAATTTGAAGTATAAATAAAAAAAATGCCCCACGGGTCCCCTAGACAACAAAACAACATGGAGATAGTTGAAAAAGGAGGCATATGCAATAAGAAAAGATAGACCGAAGATACTATAGGCAGATAAGTGGTATGAGATTAAACATTCTAGCACTCCTATATATCCAAATGGTGTTCCTAGATAATTGGAATCATCAAATGATTCTATTTCAAAACATCTATTTAACTATTTCAAAACATCATTGAATTGTAGGATCCTAAAACATCTATTTCAAATAGTAAAATGGTCTTACAAAATAGTATAAATATAAAACATTTGTTTTACATAGATCTATTCTACACATCCTAGGAACAAAAAAAAAAGATTGGAAAATGGGGTTCCAAGAATATCATGCAATAAAATCAGACAATCACCCAACTAGAACTCAAAAATAAAATCACAGATTCATTCAAGAATAAAGAAAAACGATCAAAGATCATTTTAACCCATATATTTTAGTACAACTGGTTGATTAGACTAGATCGTTAGTTAGTAAGTAAAATGTCACATTTGATATACATAAAAATTGCATGAGCAAATGGGAGCGACTTTTAATTCTAACAATTGTTCATAGTTGTCAAATCCTGGAATTGATATTAATTCGTTCTTTATAGATGTTAACAAAAACACATTTAATAAAACCAAATGAATTAATTGTTCCAAACTTCTGACCCTCGTAATTGGTAGGATGGCTTGCATGGCCCTCGTAATTGCCTTTCTATAGCTTCAGGTTTGCTTTGCAGTGGTCTGGGCTGGTTTAGTGGGTGCAGGTTTGCAGGTCAAAAGCTGGCTGGATATGGGCCAAGTTTGCTGCTGAGAGGTGCCCTGTTTTGCCCCTGATTTTGAGTTTCAGTTGGGGCTTCCTTGGTGTGGTGGCTAGTTTGTCTCAGGTAAGGTCATAGCCTCCATTGGCCATGGTAGTGAAGAGCATTGTTCGCCTTTCTCTTTGCTTTTGGTGCCCTTTTGGTGCAGTTGGTATGAGCTTCTTCAAGCTGTTTCCTGTGCTTCTAGGAGATGTGGATTTCGCTACTTCTCCCAGTCATATGGTTATATGTTTCAGTTGCTTTAGAGTTCTGAAGGGCTTTCCTTGAAGATGAAGCCTTGGGTTCTGCTCTTTGGGTTGGTTTAATTTGCAGGGCACTCTTTGTAGTTGAATTTTTGGGTCCTGTTCTTTTTGGTCCAGGTGGGGTTTGCTCTTTGCTGGCCTTTGCTCCACCCCCTGTTTAGGGGTGCCCAATTCTTTTTGTGCTAAGTTTTATTTTGGTGTATTTTTTTTTCCTTTGTCCTAGGGGCTTCTGCCCTTTTTCTCTCAATACAATCTTACCAATTAGCAAAAAAAAAAATGTGACCATCTATACTCATAATGAATTTGGATTGCACCCAAGCCTTCCAAATGTATCACTTACGTTAGATTAATCTATTATGGATCTTTTGGTTGTATCATTGAATGAAATGTAGACTGAAATCTAAGATGGATGGTGAGTTGTCTTCAGGTGCTATTTTTTTTTTTTTTTACTTTTTAACACTATGTATCTAATAGAATTGGTTATGAGACTTTTGTCTTCTGAGCAGAGTCTCGTTTATCAAGCAATGGTTCATTACCCTCAACTGATATGATTGTTGGCCAAGATCTTGTTGAGTGGCAAATCCGTGTAGCATATGGAGAAGCACTTCCCTTGACACAGTCAGAGGTCCCCTTATCAGGTAGTTTCTATTTGTGGAGTGTCATCTCAAATAGGATGTATGTTACACAAAGTATGTTACAGAACATGTTGTGGCTGACATTTCTAGCGAACGAGCTTGACACAATCTCAAGTGTTTTAACTACAATAGTAATTGTCTAATTGAAAAAATAGTCAGTGCAGAGTTTTCCTACAAATCTTCTGTTGTGGGTTTACATGACAACAATGCCTAGATTTAATTAATGAATAAGTACTACTATGATGATATAATAGCACTAAAAAGTATCAACAATGAACAATGAACAACATAGTAGATATTCAACTCCAAAAAACCAAAAGAAAAGCAAGAAAGTCAAGTTCTTTATGTCATGCCGAGAGTTACTGCTTCCCATAACTCAAGCCCACAATAGTATGCACTCATTACACATTGCACCAAAAGTGTAATTTTTTCCAATATAAATATAAAGATAGGAAGAATAAGTTAATTCAACTCCAAATCAACAAAATCAACAAAACTATGTCCTTGAACTAACTTTCTTGTTCAAGCTCAAATCCTTCACCTAAACATAAAAAATAAAAAAAATTGAAGGAACTTATGCCTTATGCCTTGGTCCAATTTTTCCGAATTCCAATGAAACATCTCAATCTAGCTAGTTCCCCAAACACGATTCATCAATTAGATCCAGATCCACTGTGCAAATTTTATTTGCCTGAGACAACATCAAGTCCCAATCTACATGTACCAACTAAGCCAGAAACCCAATTATGCAATTTAAATTAAATCAGTAGAGTAGGAAAAAAAGTTACTTTCTATATAACCAAAAAGCATAGATGCCAGCTAAGACATTAAACAATGATTTCATAAATTCTTATAAAGTATTAGCATAAACCCTGTCTCGCAAGTCCGACATCAAGAAAACTGAAAAGTTCTTTTTTAATTGCATGACTGAAAACGTTCTACATGCACTATTATTCATATATAACAAATTAAAAAAAACAAAAAACTAACCAGATGGGAACGCATGAACATCAGAAGCAACAGTGTTCCATCATTCAAAAAGGATTAAAAAGAAAAAGAAAGAAAATGGCAACATAGATCTTAAATGAAGGCGAAACAAAAAGGTCAGAATTAGAGACTTGCAACATAGATCCAATATTTAATGCAACTAAACAGAATGGGTTAAACACAATCCCTATTAAGCAATTCTAAATTGTTCAACAGAAAGGGCCATAATATCAAATATCATATTACAATTAACCACACCTAAAAACAATGAAATCAAAATTCAATTATCCAATAACACAAGTTCCATATCAAACCCCATTAAAGTGAAAAACCCAAACAACTGTAAATCCCCAAGTGAGAAAACCTCTAAAAAAACCAACACAAACCCCTCACAAATATAACAGGAAAGATGTTACAATTTTTTAAGCAGATCCTCAATTCTTTTGTGTTGATGTTGGAGAGAATCCAAATTCAAAGAGAAAGGAATAGAGGGTTTACTGAGATAGTTATGGGTTTACAAAAACAAAAAAAGAGTTATACAGGGAGGGTTACCGAGATAAAGAGAGGGTTCGGATCTGCTAGGGAGGATACCCGGGCACCAGAGCTTTAGGTCAGAGAGAGAGAGAGATAGAGACCGAGGCCCAGAGAGTTTTTCCCCTCTTGCATTTTGGAGAGGGAGGCAGAGACCGAGAGAGCTTTCTTCTAGCCCAAAGAGTTTTTCCCCTATTGCGTTTCGGAGAGGGAGACATAGACCGAGAGAGTTCTCTCTCTACTATTAGAGAAGAAAATCGATGGCGGGACCGAATGGGTTTTGGCGCGGGATTTATTAATTGAGTAATGAAAGCTGTATGATGGTAGGAGAGTGGAGACCAAAGTCCTTTAGAATTTATCCTTATTTTAGTGAACCCAAGTTATTTTGTTAATCAAAATACTTTACCCTATGTGTTTACTTATAAAAACACAAGCCATTAAAAATAAATGCCTCCTCTTGATATTGGCCCTTAACAAATTCAAACTAAAACTGGGCCCATCAAATTTATCAATTTTAAGCCATGTGAATAAAAAATATATATGACGGTAGGACCAAGTCCTTGGAGAATCCCCTTCTTTTATCTAATGGGCCCAAATATTTTTTTAATTGAAAGACTTTATAGTGAGTCCACTTATAAAAATATAAGCCATTAAAAAGTGAGGTGTAGGATAAGAACATCAGATAGTAGTAGAGGCAAAGGAAAGACATGGTAGTGTACTGTTTGAGTGTCTCAGTATGTGTGTGTAGAGACAGAGAGGTAGATAGAGTAGAGAAGGTTTACATTTACAAGTAATGAATGTTCTTACTTCTTACCGTGAGTGAACTGTGGGAGGAGAGCTATATTTTTAGCTCACTGAAAGGCCAAGCTTGAGGGAGTTTAGAGAGTAGATGGAAAAGAGAGAGTTCACAGTGATAAGAGTGTTCTTACTTCTTGCAGTGAGGAACTGTGAAAGAGAGAAAGGGAGCGAGGAAGGTTTTGAAGCTATTTGTGTCTTCAGCTCCCTAGAATGCTAAGCTGGAGAGAGAGAGAGAGAGAGAGAGAGAGAGGAATTTGAATAGTAAATGGAGACGAGAGGCTTGCATTTACAGAGGATGGGGATTCATCTAGTTCGAGTGGGCTAGACTAGATATTCACAAACCCAACGCCTAGCTAGAATTGACATGTAGGTTTGCCCAAGCTCAGATGAGGAGGCTTCAGTTGCTAGTCCAAGGCCCAAACTCAAATTCAACATGGTAATCCAAAGCCCAAGTAATCTGGGTGATGTTATCCTATATGTAATATTCATGATATATTTTTTGTGGTAGACAGTAATATTCATACTGGTTAATAACATGTGTATTGTGGGTGGGTGCATGTGTTTTTGAAGTACCTTCATAAAGCTACAAAGAAAGATACTCATTCTCATCATTATCACCATCATTTAAGTATGGGTATTGTTTGCAACGATGAACAAAAGATCCAGAGCTATCTATATGTTCTTTTGATAATTGAGTATTTTTTAGATTATGTTATCCATCATATGAATCAAGAGAACTTGAGTTCACATTGTGATAAGCAGATCATATCATCCTTTTGAAATATAACTTTACTAAATATAAGACAATAAGAATTGAACAGAACTTGGAACTAAATCACACGTTTCTCTCCTTCATCTGGTTTCTTCACATCTCTCTTCACACAAAGAAAAACGAGATCCATCACAAATTCTCTCACAACACACAAAGCACACCCACCCAATTTCAGAATCCATCAGAAATTCTCCACAAAAAAATACACACACATCAAACAAAGATTTTTCCATATCTGCAAGTTTTCTTGTTTTAGTTCTCATTCATAGCAGAATCCAGAGATACCCATGTCGTCGAAATCTCGATCGACGAAGAGCACCAACAGTAAAACCAATCCATACCCAAAATGCCTCTCTAACCCAATACCACCCATTAATGGAGATCTCCCAGAGCCCCATCCATCTCTTGCTTCTCAAGCTCTGGCAAAGAGAAGACCTATTCAAGCAGCGAATCTCTCTAAAAAAAATAATAAGACAACAAGACGAGAGCAAGGAGATGACATGTGAACATCATATGCAAAACTCCATTCTAATGTATCCATCATATGCAAAAACATTATCTCATCGAAAACCCCCTTTCTTAACGAAACCAAGAAGAGAGATTGATAGAGATAGAGAGAGGGTTACCGAGAGAGAGATTGCAGATACTGATGATGGTAGCCAGGGACCGGATCACTTGATCAGAGCAATAGCTTAGGAAATTCCCCTTTTCCGACTTAGGGAAAGAGAGACAGACCAAGAGAGGTTTTCTACGTTTCTTTTTGGTATAAAAGAGATGGCGGGAGAGAAGGATTAGGGTGCCAGACTTTAGTCCTTAATTAGAATCCACCCTTTTCTAAGTAGACCAAAGTTATTTTATTAATTGAAATAATTTACCCCATGTGTGCCTACTTATGAAAAATATAAGCCATTAAAAATAAATGCCTCCTCTTGATGTTGGCTCTCAAAATGTTTTAATCAAACTAAAGTTGGGCCCGTTGAATTTGTCACTTGTAATTCCTCGGAATAGAAATTTTTTTATACTCCTGTAATATAACCTACTTATAGAAAAAACTAAATCACTCATAACAAATGCCTCCCTAATTTGCCCTCAAATAGATTTTATCTCTATAAGAGTTGGGTCCAATGTCATATTGATCATTTATAAAAATATCAACAAATTATTAAGAAAAAGTCCAAGTGTTCTTGTAGTCAATGTAGACTACATTAACTGATTTGTATATTAAAAAGTTGGCAAAAACATTATAACATGAGAATATGCACATAGAAAACTGATAAAGATTAAACAGTGATATCAGATGGTATGATTTAGGAGCCGATAGTTTACTTTATAGTTGTTACTAATGGAAATCAACATCATTCTCTAGCATTTTCACAATATTTTGGATTACTTTTGATATTTTCTCAAAAAAATTTGGAGTGAAAAATCCATGCCACGACGACCACGACAGATAAGGAACCGCACATGGCCGATACCATAATGGTATCATTTTTTGGGATCGACCAATATCGCAATTTCCATTCATGCCTTGGTGTAAGCAAAGATGGTTTATTCTTACATGGATCTTTGCACGTGTTTCAGTTATACACGTAGTTTCCCGACGGCTCAAATTTGCTCATTAGTTTATTTCTTTTAAGCTCAAATCTCAATCCAACTTGGTTTTAAGACTCATTGATTCTGCCAGAAGACTTTGTCAGCATCTCTGATAGTGTGTGATTAGTCGTATAGTGGGACCCACCACATTCAAAGTAAAATTTGACGATACCCCATAAAAAAGTATAGCTAAAAGTAGGACACCTAGGAAATTAGCTATGGAAAAAAAGTTTCACACTAATTATAAACTCCTAGACCACATTAGTGGTGAAAGATTAAAACTCTATACTAATCCTCTTTCCCCTCCAAAAAGCCACGACATATAAGTTTCCACTAAATGCGTTTACTACAATGCCTTTTTGTGTTGACATCATAATTTCCCCACTAAAGTGATTCTTTTGTGGCAAAAATAAAATTGCAGCAAAAAATTTCCTCACTAAAAGCCAACTTTCGTATATATATATATATATATATCTTTAGCGGCAATAGAAAGTTTCCGCAAAAGGCGGCCCATACAGTGGCGAAAAACATGTTGCGGATAAATGTAAGACAACTAAGCAATTAGCCACAAAAATAAAAAGTTGCCACTAAAATTCTCGACCATTAGTGGCAAAAAATAAATCTTGCCACTAAATTTCCTTCCCCTGCAAAATAACCTTTAGCTACGACATATAAGTTGTCACTAAATGTGACCACCGTTATACGTTTAGTGTCGACATCAAATTTCACCACTAAAGGTGAGTTTTTATAGGTGAAAATCAATTTATGGCAAAATATGTTGCCATTAAAAGTCAACTTTGTTGCGATATATCTTTAGTGGCAATATAAAGTAGCCACAAAAAAATAGAATATATAGTGTCAAAAAATATACCGTGGTTAAATGTAAGAATCTAAGCAATTAGTGGCAACCATAAAAAGTTGTCACTAAAATCATACACCATTAGTGCCGATAAAATTAAAGCTTGTCACTAAATCTCTTTACCTCCAAAATTCCATGGCACCAAAATTTCCCGCCAAGGAATTAGTGGTGGAATTTAGCTGCAACATATAAGTTGCCACTAAATATGGGCGTTATATTACCTTCAGTGGCAACATCAATTTTTTGCCACTAAAGGTGAGTTTTTAGTGGCGACAATTAAACCGCGACTAAAAAAGTCGCCGCTAAAAGCCAACTTTCTTGTACTTATGGTTCCTTGATTATGAATTTTCAATTAGTTGAATATGTTGATTTTATTTCACGCCTTCATGTGCTTGTTTGTGCTAAGTGTCATTATGTCCTTCGAGACATAGGTGTTCTAATGCTTGAGCAAGGGACAAGTTCTTTGGATGCAGGTTAGAAAAAATTCATTTCATCACTACTTATACAATTTAGTACTCAAGTTTTAAATGGTGTTAATTTTATTTAACATTCATTTTTTGTTTCAGAATCTTCCATGCCGCCAAAACAAAGAAAGGCGATTACCTTAAATGCTCATGGCCTACCGGTGGGTAATAATCCAACCAAATTGTCATCTAGATGTGGACAACTGGTTTGCACCATTGTCCCTATCTCATACAAGGATTGGCGTGCAGTGCCAAATGTGAAAAAATTGAAGTCTGGAAGCTCCTCCTAGTATGAAATTCTTAGCCTGTACATCTTTGAAATGGCTTGATATTATACTTGTTCTCTATTTAGTTGTTGAGCCTAAACAACCTCTTTTTTTTTTATAAAGGAAGATTTTGATGTTCCTCAATCATACAAAGACGAATGCCCTAGAAGCATGGCCGGAAGTATGAGGAAATATAGGAAAAAATTTGAGGATGCAATACCAACCATGTCAGATCTCTGCCTCTCTTCATTTGCACATTGTTTATCTCAAAAAATAGGTATTTGGGTTAATGTATCTATATTTATTTTTATATTGTACAAATTTGATCTGTGCATTCATTTTGTTCTCCTGTGCCTACTTGTGAGTTAATAGGGATGGTCCACTGGATGGCACAAGCAATGAGGCATTCTTTTGTGGCCATCACTCTTTTCAGAGGTTTGAGTTATGAGTGGTTCAGGACATTTCCTTTCTGTTTAGTAAATGGTCAAAAATTTCTGTTTGGCCATTGGCTTACCTTTTTGGTGAAGTAGTAGATAAAACTGATGACTAAGTTGGTATTATTTTATCAACAGCTCAACTGAGTGGTTCAGCACATTTCCTTTCTGTTTAGTAAATGGTCAAAAAATTTTGTTTGGCCATTGGCTTACCCTTTTGGTGAAGTAGTAGATAAAACTGATGACTAAGTTGGTATTATTTTATCAACAGCTCAGCTGAAAGAAATTATTGACGAGAGTTTAAGTATCTACTAAATGCTGGGTGGCATGATTCTTGTGATGCAAATTGGAGAAGATAAGATACATCTGTTATTTTCTAGGAAAACTATTCATTTCAATAAGACCATTGAAGATCCTTCCATAATCCAGAACACATCATTGGCAGCTCTCTTCTCTTATATTTTTATTGTCTAATAAAGAAAAATGCTTAAAATACATTTGAAGGAACACTAGAATTCTCCAACTACTCATGTTGATGGGTGTGCTTGTAGTTTGTGGAATGTGCTTTTCTATAACTTCCATCATTAAAGTTTGTTGTGAAAATCTTTTAATGTTATTTTATTAGCATATGAAAGGTAATTGACATGGTTGTCCAAAAATGCTTGGGCAGAGTATAGACAGAGAAATATGCAGTGGCCAGGGCATCTTACTTTCACCTAAAGTATTGAGGATCAACCCATGACATGGGTATCTGAAGTACAAAGGTTTGTCATGCTTTTCTTGGTTTTTATAGTACAGAGTGGACATAAGGTCAGTATGACAGACTTGTCATGCTTTTCTTGGTTTTTACTTTACATTTCAAGAGGTGTATGCACGTGTTTCTTAAAAACTGATTTTATTAATTATTTTTTGGATTTGTAGCATGTATCTAATTCTGTGCAGGCCCGGCCCTGAGGCAGGGCAGTAAGTGCGCCTGCCCCGGGCCCCCCGGGCCCCCATTTTTCAGGGGGCCCAAAAATATTTCCTCTCCTCAAGAAGAAAATGTTTCCACTCCTCCAAATCCACCGACCTCCTTCTCAAACCCCTTAACCTTTCATCAATCGAACTCCTTTGAACCCCATCTCAACCAAACAGCAAGCCAAAAAAAAAAAAAAAAAAACAAGGAGAAGAAGAAGAAGAAGCAGCAGAGAACTGGACCGCCATAACCGGTTAGGCCCAAATCACCGCCATCGCCAGAACCGGCTGGCCCATCATCTTCGTGCTAGCGTCTAGCAGTCAAGCATCATCAGTCCATCACCACTTCGGACGAAGCACCCAGGCTACCCCGCAGTCAAATCCCTCAACCATTCATCAATCGAACTCCTTTGAACCCCATCTCAACCAAACAGCAAGCCCAAAAAAAAAAGAAAAAAAAGAAAAAAAGAAGAAGAAGCACCCAGCAGGCCAGCACCACTGGTTGATTGCTACAATAGCAATCAAGCACCATCAGTCCATCACCACTTCGGACGAAGCACCCAGGCTACCCAGCAGTCAAACTGTCAAACCCATCAACCCTTCATCAATCGAATTCCTTTGAACCCCAATACCCCATCTCAACCAAACAGCAAGCCTAAAAATAAAAAAATAAATACAAGAAGAAGAAGAAGAAGAAGCACCCAGCAGGCCAGCACCACGGGTTGATTGCTAGTGCTGCTCCACGCCTCCACCGTCCACCCACCCGCCACGCCACATCTCTTTGTTCTGTACACTTCAGTGCTTCCTTTCGTTTTTCCTCCAACACGAAGACCGAGGCAGCCCAGTCTTCTTAGTTCAGGTAGAGTTCGGGTCGGGTTGGACCTGATCCAATGATCCATTCCGCTGACAAGCCATTTCCTTTGGTAACAAATCAATACAGGTCAGGTGGACCCATTCACTCGCCTGAGTTTGAGTTATGCCCAAATCCAAAACAACAGTCAACAGCAACTTACAAAAAAAGCCACTTGCATCAGATTTGTAGACATCAACACATGGGCCCATAGCTTATAGATCTTCTTCAATCTTCATAACATCCATATCATCGTTGTCTTGGTAGATTGGGAAGATTCCAAAATCCAAAGTGTGGCTTTTTTCAATGCAAAATTGGTCGTTGTAGAAATCAATTGAAGGTAATTTTTTCATGATTAGAAAATCTTGAATTTGAAAGCATAATTGAGGATTTTGCTTCTCAAAATGCAAGAAGAAAATCATTTCAATAATACTTTTTTAATTGTAATTTTGTTTTTCAACTTATCTTCTAGATGGTGATGCTGGTATGAGAAATTATTTGGCCGACGATCTGGTACTCTTACCGAGATGTTGGTATGAGAGATTCATTTATTTATGTATTAAATGTATTTTATTTATGTATTAAATGTATTTATCATATGATATTATTTGGTTTTTAATGAAATTATTATTTTTGGGCTAAATTTATGAAAACATGTTATATATATATGTGCATATATTAAAAAATTATAAAAATGAATAAAGGGCCCATTTTAGTGATTCGCACCGGGCCTTTGAAAAGTCAGGACCGGCCCTGATTCTGTGTTTACTTGCAATGTGCATTTTCCCTCTCTTTTTATTAAGATCTATAAACTAAATTCACTGTAGTGAAGAGATTGAAATACAACCCAATTTTATTGGATTGAAGTAAAAAAAAAAAAAAAAAGAGTTAGCAATTAGGGAGGCTTTGGCCTTATGTGGTTGGGATTTCTCAAAAGTTGATCATGTGGGAAAATTTTAAGAAGAGGAATGAAACTTGGTGATTTGCATTCATATATGGAAATCTCACATTCCAGCAACTCACAACAGGCTAATGACTAATGTAGTGGAAACAATGGCAACTTAAGAAGTTGAGAAGGGAACCATGTAGGGAAATTTTAGCTAAGGGTTTGCAATGCAGGCGGGGTTCTTAAGAGTATCTGGATCTAATGGGGATTGGAGTACTTAGGGACGAAGCACTTAAATTGTTAGTTGCAACCTTGGTTGGGGAGTTGGGGAAAAAGGCAAATGGAACTACTTAAATGTTGTAGAGGTTTGGAGGTGTGGGAGAAAGGAGGTTTTGGCCAAGTTGTTGGCAATATCTCAAATGTGGTTGATTTAGCTACAGGAAATAGGATGGAATCTTTGAGATTTGCGTTCATTTATGGAAGGAAATGGGTTCATTTATTAGGTTTTTTTTTTGGTAAAAGAGTTTATTAAGTTAATCCCCTCAGAAGTGGCAAGAGGTAACAGTGTAGTTGATACATTCCTAAATGAAGGGGTTGTAAGAGATTTGGTACTATGTTTGACTCTTCCAACATGAGATGCAAAACAGAGAATGGATCTAATTAATGGGAGGGATAGGATTATTAATGGTTAAAAACAACCTAGCGCCCACTGACCTCATGTTTATCCTAATTCTAGATTTAAATGAGTTTCTATAAATAATTTTAATAGAGCACTGAGCAAAGGTCAGATGTGTGTGATCACTATCCTGACGCAAATGTGGGCATCAGGATAGTATAGGCTTTAGAAACCACTGGCCACTGGGTCAATGGCTCCAACCCCAAAGTCATCTCATCTAAGCATAGTTATAATATTTGGAGATTTAAGAATTTTTATATTATTCCTATCAACAAGATGTTATAATTGTTAGTTTTATGGACTCAATCCAGTAGATGATATAATAAATTGATTAATTTCTTTATTTATCAGTATATTCATGCTTTCCTTTCATGAGATGAATGGTGATTTATTATATACTTGCATATAACCAATACGAATGACATGATGGTTCATGAGATGAACCGGGGTCCACAAGTATATTAGATGTAATACATGTGTATGGATGAGATCCACATACGGGAGACATGTACGACAAATCTTATACTTAAAATATATTCACAACCAGTGATGAGACTGGACATCTCATACTGATAAGGTTGCAGTACTTTGATCACTATGAGATAGTGTGATTTGTCTCGATCATCAGAATGGAAGATTATGGATCATAGTGCTGGTACATTGGATGTATTGAAGGACCATGAGAAGCACCTTATAAACACTGTCTTTATTTTAAGGTCTGCTCTCATAATTCCCTAGCAATAGGCTCTCAATCCTGAGACATTAATGAACTCAAGTTTCTATCTATTCATTTGCTTTGAGTCACCAATGAGTGAGGCCAACTGTAGGTCAACACCTCGGTGATTTGGGTACGTGGTAGTAGAGCTGTGGGAACATTCAATAGTCAAGAAGGAATCTATCTCTAATATCCCCTTCTGCCAATTAATGGATTTATCATTGGTAAGTGCGCACCCATTCCGATTAAGAGTTAATTGGAAAGGTACCTATTGATCATTATAATTAATTGGGGCTCAAGGATAATAAGATATGGATCTATTTTGGAAGACAGGTCCAATTGATCCATGGATATTGATAGAGGGGTCTACTTGTGGTAATGTGGAAGTTTAGGGTCTTCTATGTAATATTCCTAAGACTGGAGTTCAATTGCATTTATATAGTGGAGTTATTTGCAATTAACTGTGGGCCCGGATTACACATGAGTTGTGGGGTCGCGTGTCCCAGTTGGAGCCAGCTTTCTAAGGAATCCCTAGTGGTCCCCACGCTAGCCCAATTATTAGAAAGTATCTAATTCTAGTTGAACTCTAAAAGGAAAGTTACTATTTCTATTTGAAGTGAGACTTCTAATAGTGGTAATAGTAGACTTACTAATTTTAGTAGAAGTGAGACTTCTATTTTAATTAGAAAGGAATTGGAAAGTTACTAATCATATTTGAAGTGAGACTTCTAATTATGATATGGTAAGTTACTAATTAATTAATGGAAGTAAGACTTCTATTTTAATTTACTAATTTTTGGGAAGTAAGACTTCTAATGGAAATTAGTAAGTTGGGCTTGCAAAAGCTATAAATAAGAGGAGAAGAGGGCCTTGGACGTCCCATGCATAAAATCCACATTGGGATTCACGCCCAAGCCTCCCTAGTGCAATAGTTGCACATGCTCTTCCTCCTCTCCCTCTTCTAGTTTTCCTTCTAGTTCCTCCCTAGAGTTCCTAATAGTTTTCTCTTGGAGATCCCACCATCTTCTTGAGAAAAGGAGAATCTGATACGGGTCATAGCGTGGAAGATCAAGAGGTCTTGGAGATCCCTATTTGATTACTGAAAGCGTTTCATCATCAAAGAAAGACGCAACTCCTCCATTAGAGCACAACCGAGCTCCAAAGGTATAATCCACTTCTTTGCATGTTGTAGATTATTATGGATGCTTGTTAGTTGCTGTTTCTATCTTGTAAATAGATTGTATTTACTGATCATGATGACTGAGATTGAGGACATAGATCTTGGATTGGGTTTTATAGCCTTATGGATAGTTGATCCCTGCGTCAAGTGGGTCAAAAGTTTTTGAAACCTACCCCGCCGGGGGACACCCCCGGACCCCCTCTGCGTAGGGGGCATGAATCATAGTAGTGGCAATATTTGGCATCCTGTCTTTCCATTATTGTATGGTAACCCGGCTTTGTGAGTTGCTTTGCTAGTATGAGATACTAACATGCAGGTTATCATGTTCTCTCCATATGGCCCACAAGTCTTTTTACTTTCTTTTATGGTTGAATGTTTATTTTTGGCAAGTTGTAAAGGGCATCATGGTTCCCTTGTTTTCCCAGTTTAGGGCAAGGCATGGTGAAATTCCCTATGAGCCTTTTATTTCCATTAATAGATTATCATGTAAGTCTCATCGTAGAGACATAGGAATTTATGTAATTTCTAAATTTGTAAATTCTGGCGATGTCCGAGACTAAAGAAGGAAAGTGAAGTTGGGCTCCTAATCAAAGAGTTTGAAGATTACCAAAGGTGTTTTGGAGTTTCCAAAAGAGTTTGAGGAATTCCAAGTTTTTGGAAAGTCTAGAAGTCCAAGAAGTCTATTCCGCTTGGGCCATGTGGAGGAGAGGACTAGTTTCTAATTTTAGCATTTTCTATTTATAGTTGAATGCTTTATTTAGAATGTTTCCAAATCTGATCCAAACATAGCAAGTTACTAATATTGGTCAAATCAAATTAATTTTTGGAAAGAATTCTAATTAGTGTTGATGTCCCATGAGATGGACACATTGGTAACACTAATTTAAGAGACTGGACTTTCCTTAAAATAACTTGACTTAGAACCAATCTTGGATCATATCATGAGGTGATTTGATGATTCATATATTTATATATGTGGGTCCTAATACCTTAAAAGGAAATCCTCAATTCTAAAATATTAAGTGGGAGCGGGGCATTTAAATTGATAAATCCCCATGGTTTTCCACCATAGGTCCATTGTAAGGAAAGTATTAGCCTCGCGCCACCAAGAGTGTGGCCGTTCCTTCGGAGGGCTTTTACTTGTCTGGCTACTAGATATGGATCTCCTATGGATAGTGTTGGTGAGACGGGGTGGGGGCTTACTCCCCTAGGAGGAGCTACTCACAACGGTTGTCATACAATGCTAGTTGGTGGGTCACACTTAACTAAAATAATGATGTAGTATCCCCTAGGATTTGCCTCATGTATTTTAGAAACCAAAGCAAATCGAGAGTCATACATTATTTGGTATGAGATACCTAGATGATAATGAATGATGGGGATCATGGATACTTAGTCTTAATTCCAATTTTGACGAACTTTGATCAGCACCAATCCAAGGACATTCGCACTCCCCTAGGAGGCATGCCCTAAGGGATTGGGATTCCGATGTATTCTAAATTCAGTGCTTATGAGGATTCCCATATGAATTTGGTAGAATACTAAACCCTAATGTCATTTATATTCTTTCATTGAATGTATGGTTATGTGCTTTAATTTATACAGCATGAATTCGAATACTTTCAATCCACTTGTGACAATCCTCAACCAGAACAAGTTGATGGGATCCAACTATGTAGACTGGAAAAGGAACCTGGATATTATCTTGACATCTTCAAGTTGCAAATATGTCCTTCTAATACCCCCCCTTCCTGAGCCTGAGCCTGATGCACCACAGATTGTGAAAAACTTTTACACCAAGTGGACCAAAAATAATGAGAAAGCCAGATGTTTTATTCAGGCATCCATGTCTACTGTTTTGCAAGAACAACATCAATCCTATAAGTCAGCATACGATATTATATCGAACTTAAAGGAGATGTTTGCAGACCAGGTTAGGCCTGCTAGGCAGGCTGCTCTAAAAGTGCTGATGGAGACAAAGATGGCCGAGGGAACCCCAGTACAAAAACATTTGTTACAAATGAAGTTGGCATTGAATGAGTTAGATGTACTGGGGACTACGTTTGATACAGAAACGCAGATCGACATGATCATTCAATCACTACCAGACTCATTCAAACATCTCAAGATCAATTATAGTAAATTGGAAATGACCATAGCTGAGCTGTCTCGCCAGCTGGTAGTGTTTGAGGAAATCATGAAGAAAAGACCAACTGCCCTCATGACAGAAAAGTCATTTGCTAAGTCTAAACCGAAAGGTAAAGACCGGGATAGCAAGAAGAAATCAGTCATCAAAGGTCCTAAGGTGGAGTATGGTTCCACTAGTGGTATGGCCAAGGTCAAGGGTACGGGAGCAAAGGGAAAGTGTTTCCACTGTGGTATGACAGGACATTGGAGGAGGAATTGTCCACGATTTCTGTCAAAGGAAAAGACCCCAGGTATGATTGAGTCATTTGTTTCTGAAGAAAGTTTTTAACTAGTGCTTCAGAATCTTGGTTTGTAGACTTCGGTGCAACTAATTACATCAGTAATATGTTGTAGGAGTTACAGGTAACCAGGAGGATTAATGACGGGGAAATCAGTATTAACCTGGGATCGGAAGCCAAGGCAGAAGCAGTGTCAGAAGGAGTAGTAACTTAGTTATTTTCAGATATTAAGTTGATTTTGTCAGATACATTATATGTACCGTTTTAAGACGGAATTTTAATTTCTAGTATGATGAATAAGAGTTATTCAGTTACTTTTGGTAATTAAATCGTCTTAAAGAGGAGTGGTACTCTTATATATTCTGACAAGGTAATCAATGGCTTTTATTTGTTTACTCCCACAATGTATGAGATACATGACACTGATGTTAATAATAGAACATCATTAAAGAGGTAGTCACCTTCATCTAATCCAACAAACTTTGGCACCTAAGAGGCTAGGTCATATAAACCTAAACAGGATTGACAGGCTAGTGAAAGACGGTATCTTGCCTTCATTGGTGGTAGAATCAATGCCTATCTGCAAATCCTGTCTGGAAGGCAAAATGACCAAAAGACCCTTATTCATCTAAGGGCAGTCGAGCCAAAGATTTATTGGAGTTAGTGTTTACTGATGTGTATGGACTCATAATATTAGAGTGAGAGATTGATACGAGTATTTTATCACTTTCACCGATGATTACTCGAGATAAGCATACATATACCTTATGCACCGCAAGTCCGAGATTTTTGAATAGTTCAAAGAGTTTTGAACGGAAGCGGAAAAACAATTATGTAAAAGTATAAATACTCTTCGATGAGATCGATGAGGCGAATATCTCTCCGCTAAGTTTATGGGATACTTATCAGTAAATGGGATTTGATCCCAGTAGTCTGCTTCTGGTTTGCCTCAACAGAGTGGAATAGCAGAAAGAAGTAACAAGACTCTTTTAGCTATGATCAAGTCTATGATTGAATTTCTGCTGATTACCTATATTTTGGGATATGGAAACTGAAATATATATACTAAACCTCATTCCATCTAAGTCTATACTTGAGACTCCCAGGGAGTTATGGACAGGGCGAAAGCCTAGTCTACAACGTTTTCAGGGTTGTCTGGCACACGTCTTGAAGGATAAGATGGATTAGTTGGAATCGAAGTTGGAAGTATATATGTTTATATTCTATCCCAAAAGGAACTAAAGGTTGGTTGCTCTATAATCCCAGAGAGCAGAAAGTGCTTGGTAGCACCAATGCGGTTTTCTGGAGGCAGATTATAAGATTAACTGGAAATCTTTAGAAATGGTTATCTTGGAAGAAATTCAAGAAAGAACAATTCCAAATCCAAGAATAACCAAACTTTGAGAAAATCCGCCCATAATTGACCCAGTAGTTACACCAGTGCCTTGTCATAGTGGGAGTATTGTCAGGACCCTTGACAAGTTCTCGGTCTAGGGAAAGTCTTACAAGGCAATCCCGGTGTAACCGGAACAAAATCCCTATAACTATGATAAAGCAGTTAATGACATAGTTTTGGGACGTTGGTTAGATGCTATGAAAGCTGAGGTGGAGTCTTTGTACTCTAATCAGGTCTGGATACTTGTGGGCTTGCCTGCCAATAGCAAACCTATTGGGTGCAAGTGAGTCTACAAAAGAAAATGAGAGCGAGATGGAAGAGTTCCATCCGGATACTCTTATCTATTGCGGTTCATCTCGGTAACGAGATTTGGCAAATGGATATCAAGACAGCGTCTCACGACGGCAATCTTGAGGAAGACATCTATATGATGCAACCAGATGGTTTTATAACTAATAACCAAGTGCAAAGAGTTTTGCAGGCTGCATAAGTTCATTTATGGATTAAAGCAGGTATCCCGAAACATGAACATCCATTTTGACAAGGAAATCAAGTCACTTGATTTTTGTCAAAATCCGGATAAGTCATGTGTAAATGAAAAGTCAAGAACGCATGGTAGTTTTTCTGGTATTATATGTCGACGACATCCTTCTCCTATGGAGTGACATAGGGATATCGTCAACAGTAAAAGTTTTGGTTGGCTAAGACTTTTGATAATAAAAGACTTTGGAAAAGCCAGGTACATCCTAGGAATCAATTTCCATTGAGACCGGAAAAATAGGATGATAAGGCTTATCCCAATGATGTGTACATAGATAAGGTTCTGGTACGGTAAGCTATGCTTTGTACTAGACCGGATATTCTGTCAAGCAGTATGCCTAGTCAGCAGATATCAGTCTAGCCCAGGTTTTTATCATTGACTGTTGTAAGATGTGTTCTCGAATACTTGAGAAGGACTAGAGATCACATGTTGAGTCATAGCAGTGATGAGTTGATTACCAGTTGGTTACATAGATACTGACTTCTAATCAGATCAGGATTCCAGGAAATCAATTTATGGGTATGTATTTATGCTGTAATTACTTGAGAAGCAATTACGGAAGCAGATTGACTCAAAAGATTCCTTATGGAATTTGAAGTGGTAATTTTGGCAGGACAGCCGATCACAGTTTACTGTGATAACAGCAGGGCAGTCGCTAAGTCCAAATAACCCAAGAGCCAAAAAGTATGTACAGATGAAGTTATACATGGTCAGATAGATTGTGCAGAGAGGTGATGTACGATCACCAAGATAGCCTCTGCAGACAATCTAGTAGATCCATTTACTAAGCCTTTGACTACCAAAGTTTTTGAGCTATATGTAAAAGGGATGTGCATAAGATGCAACTCTAACTGGCATTGAGCCCAAGTGGGAGATTGTTAGTTTTATGGACTCAATCCAGTAGATGATATAATAAATTGATTAATTTCTTTATTTATCAGTATATTCATGCTTTCCTTTCATGAGATGAATGGTGATTTATTATATACTTGCATATAACCAATACGAATGACATGATGGTTCATGAGATGAACCGGGGTCCACAAGTATATTAGATGTAATACATGTGTATGGATGAGATCCACATACGGGAGACATGTACGACAAATCTTATACTTAAAATATATTCACAACCAGTGATGAGACTGGACATCTCATACTGATAAGGTTGCAGTACTTTGATCACTATGAGATAGTGTGATTTGTCTCGATCATCAGAATGGAAGATTCTGGATCATAGTGCTGGTACATTGGATGTATTGAAGGACCATGAGAAGCACCTTATAAACACTGTCTTTATTTTAAGGTCTGCTCTCATAATTCCCTAGCAATAGGCTCTCAATCCTGAGACATTAATGAACTCAAGTTTCTATCTATTCATTTGCTTTGAGTCACCAATGAGTGAGGCCAACTGTAGGTCAACACCTCGGTGATTTGGGTACGTGGTAGTAGAGCTGTGGGAACATTCAATAGTCAAGAAGGAATCTATCTCTAATATCCCCTTCTGCCAATTAATGGATTTATCATTGGTAAGTGCGCACCCATTCCGATTAAGAGTTAATTGGAAAGGTACCTATTGATCATTATAATTAATTGGGGCTCAAGGATAATAAGATATGGATCTATTTTGGAAGACAGGTCCAATTGATCCATGGATATTGATAGAGGGGTCTACTTGTGGTAATGTGGAAGTTTAGGGTCTTTTATGTAATATTCCTAAGACTGGAGTTCAATTGCATTTATATAGTGGAGTTATTTGCAATTAACTGTGGGCCCGGATTACACATGAGTTGTGGGGTCGCGTGTCTCAGTTGGAGCCAGCTTTCTAAGGAATCCCTAGTGGTCCCCACGCTAGCCCAATTATTAGAAAGTATCTAATTCTAGTTGAACTCTAAAAGGAAAGTTACTATTTCTATTTGAAGTGAGACTTCTAATAGTGGTAATAGTAGACTTACTAATTTTAGTAGAAGTGAGACTTCTATTTTAATTAGAAAGGAATTGGAAAGTTACTAATCATATTTGAAGTGAGACTTCTAATTATGATATGGTAAGTTACTAATTAATTAATGGAAGTAAGACTTCTATTTTAATTAAGAAGAGATAGTTACTAATTTTTGGGAAGTAAGACTTCTAATGGAAATTAGTAAGTTGGGCTTGCAAAAGCTATAAATAAGAGGAGAAGAGGGCCTTGGACGTCCCATGCATAAAATCCACATTGGGATTCACGCCCAAGCCTCCCTAGTGCAATAGTTGCACATGCTCTTCCTCCTCTCCCTCTTCTAGTTTTCCTTCTAGTTCCTCCCTAGAGTTCCTAATAGTTTTCTCTTGGAGATCCCACCATCTTCTTGAGAAAAGGAGAATCTGATATGGGTCATAGCGTGGAAGATCAAGAGGTCTTGGAGATCCCTATTTGATTACTGAAAGCGTTTCATCATCAAAGAAAGACGCAACTCCTCCATTAGAGCACAACCGAGCTCCAAAGGTGTAATCCACTTCTTTGCATGTTGTAGATTATTATGGATGCTTGTTAGTTGCTGTTTCTATCTTGTAAATAGATTGTATTTACTGATCATGATGACTGAGATTGAGGACATAGATCTTGGATTGGGTTTTATAGCCTTATGGATAGTTGATCCCTGCGTCAAGTGGGTCAAAAGTTTTTGAAACCTATCCTAGAGGCCCACCCTATTTCCAACAATAATACATACCAATAAAGAACCAGATAAATAGTGTAAGCTTGTAAGATGTTCTATCCAAGGATAAATACAATGTGAGTAGTATTATAATGCTATGTTTTATCGAAAGATAAATACAATGCTAAAGATTTGCGAAAAATGATTTCATTTCAGAAATTGGAGACCATTATGCTGTTGTGTGACTTCTATGATAAGAAACTGATTTTTTGGTTTTGCCATTTATGTGGGTGTTATTGGTTGCATAGAGGGATTATAGGGTCCACTACAAAGTAGCAAAAAACATTCTTTTAAACAATGGCATGCTTAATGGTCTAAATTTGAGCCCTTGCTCTGTCTCTTCTTCTACTGCAAAATGTTTTTCTGCTTACTTCATCCCCTGTTTATGGTGGTGTTTCTTTTTTGTAAAGTGACTTATACTGTGTTATTAGAAGTAGAGTGAAATATTGTCTGGGCAGTTAACCATTACTTCCATGAAATATTATATGGGCAGTTAGCCATTGAAGATATGGTTCAAATGCTTGCCCATTTCAAAGAATCTGTTGAAAAAAAAGGTGAGCTTTCTTACTAGAAAATGCTTTCATTAGATGTGTGTATTCCATGAATGATAAATGATTATAGTTTGCAAAGTCCAAAGAGCAATCATGCGTTTGGTTTCTTTTTTAGCAACCAACAAAGAGATGCTAGAGCGAAGGGTGAAAAGTGTGGCTCCCATAACAAATCTGAAACCTCCACCTTCAGAGAAAGCGATGAGCAAGAGAGTGCATAGTAACAATTGGTCTGGAAAAGGCTAAAAGCTCCTATAACTGCAACTTCCTACTCTATTGCCTCTCTACAAGTTGCTACGAACAGCTTTAGTCAAGAATGCCTTGTTGGTGAAGGCTCCCTTGGCATGAGCTGCGCATGAATTGATGATGGAACATAGGGAAGCATGGAATAACCTGGGAATTCTACAGGGTAAAGGAAAATCTTTTTCACTTAAGAAGTATCAAACATGTGTTTTTCAAAAAAAATTTGGGGTGTTTCCTCATCCACCCTTGCACTTATGAGCATTCTCGATTTTAGTTTTTATTTTTTATATTTTTTTGTAGTGGCATCACATGCAAGCACTACACCAAAAATAAAAAACTGAGATTCAAGGCCTTATACAACTTTGAATCTGATGGTTCAAATCAGTGATTAAGTTTTCTTGTTTTTTTAATTTGTTAATAGCTTGTTTTACTTTGTGTCTTTGTTTTTCTTGATAAGTTGTTACATTGCATATGGAGTTGAACTCAATTTATCTGGATGTTGGAGAAGCCAAAAGCTCTGCAAGCATGAGGTAAGTGTCATCTAACTATTTCAATGGAATGTTTTTTTATATGAATTTGCTATAATTAAATTCCGTCATAAGCTTTGGGGTTGCGTTTAGAAGAGTTTGCATCTCAAGATTCAAGAATCCCAATATATTTTGTAAGTGCATATAACTCTTCGCAATATGTTTTTTTCTTTTCTTCTTCCTCTCTCTCATGGTTATTTATAATATAAAGCATTATTATGTAAAAACATATGATAATATATTTTAGATGTTGCTTGTTTTTTTTGCTGCAGCTAGACACCAATTTTCCCTGAAAACATTTGCGTTTTCTATTTGGTGCTTGTCTAAGAGGGCTTTTCTTTTCAAAATTAGATAACTAGAGATCAAGTTCCTCTCCTGAGGGTGCATTTGGATATACGCAGAATGGGATCAGCCTGAACTTGCATTTGCATTTGTTTGAACCAATACAATCTTCCCAACTTGTCTTGTGTGAGAACCTGACCCCAGATTTTCAGGTTTAGCATGTTTTAATCATGGATTAGTTTTCTCAGTGGGTTTACCAGTTGTTTGATCGAATTTCTGAGTTTAATTATATTTTCTTTGGTTTTGGGAAGTTTTGAGAGCCAGTGAACCTAGACAATGTCCGTAGGATCCTATCTATTTTGTGTGGTCATTGTGGAGAGATTCTCTTTGATTTCTAAAAATTCTCATTTCAGCTTCGTCTGACAAATCTCGCCATTCCCTACAACTTTCGTGTTGACTCCGTACCCATTCGAAACTCCGAAAATCAGTTTTTCCAGCCCTGGGTGCAAAATCAGTTTTTTTACACTAAATTTGGACCCAAATTTCGAGATCTCAGAACCTTGCCAAATATATACTTTTTGGAAACTAAATTTTATGAAAAACATTTATCTCTTCTTTGTCGATCACATCCGAGGCAAAGAAATCGATGTTTTAACCCTTGAAGTCTCAAAGTTTCCATTATTTTGATCCCTTTGACCAAACAGTTGATTTTTTCTGCGGACCCCGGAAGTTTGTCGATATTAACCTTGTTGGAATGAAATTTTTGTGCCGGACACTTTTCATGTTTTAAGTTTCTTGATCCGAGGTCTAGAAAGCCCTCTAATCTTCATTGCAAGTTTTAAGTATTTCTAAGTGTGGTGGGGCCCACACCCACCCATTATATAAAGTACCACCCCTCTCCCTTCTTCCCTGAAATCGTCCCAGCACAGTGAGGGAGGAGTTTCAGCTCCTTTGAGAGCTTTTTCCCATTTCTTGTTCTTCTTCTTGCTTCTTCATCTCCAACCCTTTCCAAATCTTGCCCAAATGGAGAAATGGACTCCACCATCTTCTTCTTCACCTTGAGAGCTTCATCTTGATGCCATTTAAAGAGAAAACCAGCCATCTTAGGATCCTCTTTGAGCTAACTTTGTGCATTTGAAGACCTTCCATGTAAACAATCTCTTCCTTCTTCTAAATATGTGTTTTCCTAGCCCATGAGACTCTCCATCTCCATTATTGAAAGCTTTCTCTTTGTATTTCTTGGTTTTGACATTTTAGGGCTTGTTTTTTTGGGTTTCTGCATAGGTTGTGATTTCTTGGCTTGGAGTGTGATTAGAGGTTGATTTGCTAGCTTTGGACCTAAGGCAAGTGGATGAAACGATTTATTTGATGCTAAACCATATTTATTTATATTCTTGATTTTTCATTAATGGATGATTTGCTTAAACCTTGTTTCAAGACTTGTCTCCTATTGATTTCAAATGCATCAATTAATGTATCGTTCTATCTCATTTTATTTCTTAGAAATGTACATGTTTGTGTTAAATTGAATGGTTCATAGTGTGATGGATTCCACATGATTGAATAAATGGAAAGAAGATATTGGTTAGAAGTTTGGAGGTGTTGAATGGTGGAATTGTAGTGTTGGGAATAGAAGTTTTGAATGATGAAATGGAGGAGCTTTTGACTCACTTTATTACAGGGATATGACACTTAAAAATGAAGAGTGTTTGGAGAAAGAAGGGACTGAAAATAGCTTCAGAATTTGGTGTTGGCAGTAACGTCGGTCAGCTGTCGGTCAGCCTGTCAGCTAACCGACAGCCAACCGACAGGGAGCTGACACCAGTTCGGTCTCAATTCCAGAGAGCTGCAATTTTTTATGTTAAAGTGTCGGTCAGCCGATAGTGAACCGACAACCCCTCGGTTCTAATTCCCGAGAGCTGTTTTCTCCCCATTTCTGGACTCGGCTAGCCATCGGTCAGCTTGTCGGTCGACTGACATGACCCTGTCGGTTAACCGATAAGCCAACCGAGGGTTGACCGAAATGTCAATCCTGATGGATTTCTTTTGGAGAACTTGTGGGACTATATGGGAGAAGAATGTGGAACTATATTGAAGAAGAAACCCATCATCCTAATTTTGTTAAAGGTCTTCTAGACTTGTCAATGTGCGTAAGGTCCCGGGTTGTCCCTAATTCTTATGGAGTACCAAATAAATGTTAAATTGACAAACGAGACCCTATTTACATCGATTCAAATCTTGGACCTTCAACACTTAGCCAGGAGAATGTTGGAAACCCATTCATGTTTATCTTGACCCGAATTGTATTTGTGCTTTTCAAACATCATATCTTATGATTTGGACTTGTCCTGAAAGTTTAGCTTTTGCTAACCCGTATATGCTCGACCCGATATGAATGTGCATTTGTGCCTATGGGCACCATGTTCCATTATTATGCAGTTGTTTTGATTTCCCGCACTTGACCTATGAGTCGGCACCACTAAGCTTGGACAACCTTGTCGGTTTGATCCACCGACTTGGAGATCCTTCCCCTCCTGTTAGTCAGCTGCAGTCTGGAATCCGCAGAGTTTTACCCGGTTCGCTACCGTGGTCCCGCAGAGTATATATATGTATATTATAGTATTTTATCACTGTCCCTCCTCACCTTGTGTGACTGAGGTCAATGATCCTGTAGGGTATGTGCTCTCATCACTTTAGTGATAGAGGATTTAGCTTTGTGTGGTTGCCATCTTGACAGTTCCCGATCCTTGATACCCTTACTGTTTTAAATATACATGCTTCACACATGTTTTAAATGAATCCCCGATTTGTTAAATGTTCATGCTTTGTACTTGTTTTAAATGAATTCTCGAATTGTCAAATATCCATGTTCTACACGTTTTAAATGAATACATATTTTGCTAGATATTCATGTTTTATACATGCTTTAAAGGAATGCATGTCTTGTCAAATATTCATATTTTCTACCCATTTTATATGAACACAGGATTTTGTCAGATGTTCACGAATTTCTATACATTTTAATTATGTACAGCTTTTGATCAAATGGCGTGATTTATCATATGTTTTATTTTCCAATATATTGTTTATATCCTTTCACCCACTGCCAGACCATCGTGTCTGACCCACTACTTTGGTACTCAGGTTTAGATTTCTTGCCCGAGATGAGTGCATGTTTTGGTTATGGAGCCATGAGCTTGCAGGTTGTTTTGTCGGCTATGTCGTATAGACATTGAGCTTGACATCGGAGCTACATCAAATATGGGGTAGTGATTATTGGCTTGTTTTTGTATGGCTTTTTATTAGCCCTTTTCTCGGGATTGTAATTAATATACATTGTTATTTGTAACTTGAACATATGTGGGAATATAATATCCAGATACTGTTAGCTCTATATTTTGTTATAATGGTTTGTTCCAGTCTTATATGTTCATTGATATGATAGCCATATGTTAGTGGTTGAGTGCGACACGGAATCCAATGGTCACGGACTTTGAGTCGCAACGCCACGAAAGCTTCCACAAAAATATTCAGGATGTGTTGGAATGTGCTATCCTCACACATGCGGATCTTGGGAGAAATATAATCATCACTTAACTCCCAATTTTCACGGCTCCTCGGGTTTGGGGTCGTGACATCTTGCACACTTTTCTGCACTTGTTTGTGGTTACTTGAAGATATTTACATATGTTGGAACGAAAACATTTATCTATCAAGTTGGTCATGGTTCAGCTCATGATCCTGCAATTTGCAAATGTTAGCTAGTAGCTGTTTCTCACTATTGCATCCTAAGGTTGTGGGTTCAAGGCATGTTACAAAAAAAACAGTAAATGTTTCTTGCTTAGGCATGCATGGTCTCACTATATTTAGCTTTTCAAAAATAGGTAGTTGCAGCTTTGCCACAAGCTAGATATCTTCAGGACTACATGTAGCAATTATAGATTGTCTGATGGATGAATATTTCATGCGATTACATAACTTCTTCATACTTAAATTACAACTGTCTTACACAACTCTGTATCTATCCACAATGACCAAGCTGAAGGGAGAGTTATTGGGGATCACAATTGTAACACCCCAATTCCGAATACCGAGAAAATCCTCAAAGTACCAAAATTGGCGCACTACTTCCCTGAAAATCCGAGGACTTCCAAGATCGTAGGTCCGTAGTAAGGTCCAATTTAAAACTTTTTGAACAATATCTCATCAATAGTTAAATTGCGGAAGCATAATGAGCTAAGCGGAAGCAAATAATAAAATAGCGAAAGCATAAGGTATCATAAAAAACATATCAAGTATAACGGGCTTATCCAGCCTAAAAATAACAAGTGATAGAAAATCAAGGTTTAATTACATATTTCCAAACACTACCCAACTCACTACAAATGACACTCAAGCCCAAAATAAAGAAGAATCACTCAAGTCCCTACCCCTAGTACTGGCTCTCCGTCCACCGGCTCGACCTCTTGGCCGGCCGGTCCCCATCCGAAGTCCCCAGAACGGGCGCTGTGACAAGCGCAAGCTCGGCGTCCTCATACTCGTGGTCGAGACCTAAGCACGAAGAATGGATCAGATCTAAAGATCTGGCAAGTCACAGTATGATGATAATATAGGATGTATGCATCAAATGAGTAGAGACAGTAATAAAGTTAAGAGAATAGCAATGGTACAGATCCTAGGCAGTTGAGTGAGATACACAATGTAGAATCAGAATAAGCATAATAATAAACCTACACAAAATGGCACACTCACCAAGCTGGATACCGCGAGATATTATGCTGCGGCCCTCCCATACTGAACACAGTCGTAGAGGGGGAAAATCTCAAAGTGCTGGGGATTATCTAGCCCCGCAATTAACATCATCCATAACACGCACTGAGACCGGACCCGGTATCACACCGTCCGTCTCCAACAATGCTCAACATGATAGCCACACAACACTCTCAATAGCTCCTACCAGTGATGATCAGTCCAACTGGCTGAGCTTAGATCAACTGAGTGAATGTCTATGCAGACTCACGAAACAATAAGGGTCTGTGTCTGTCTAGACTTTGCCTTGCGTAAACAAGGTCATAACAAAGTCCCTAAGAGGTCCAAGTACCCAATAAAACCAATGGATCTAGTCCAAGTCCAAGTCCAATCATTAGATCCATACCAAGGCCCACAAAATACATGGCCTGGTCTACAACAGTCCAAATAAGACACAAGTCATTTTCCAATGACATATGATCCATTTATACCCGGGATGAGTCACAAGCCCATACATTCTAACATCTCTAGGCTAGGGTAATCCACAACCAAACATAGGCCTTAAAAGGGCCCGCCTAGCCATAGACACGGGTCAACGTTCACCCAATCAAATTACCGGGTCACCTCTAAGTAGTCCTAGGTTCAGGTCATCCATTTTTCATTTAATTAACAGGTCTAAGCAATAAGAAAGACAATAGAGTGACAGTAATAATATGAGGGAGATGAATCTCCAAGTACAAAGATCAATGGGAGATATTAATAGTCCAACCTAAGTAATTGGTCCACTTTCAGGTTCAGGTCTATCTCAGGTAATTTGATCTTTAAGTGAAACCACAGATGCTAAGGAATACTGTGTTTGGTGCTCAGAAGTTATGTGCATCATTGGTAACGTATAAAGGTCGAATCATCTTAGATTACATAACCTGGACCTTATTTAGTGAACCCCACGAGTCAAGGTTGAGCCACACAATTGACTCGTGGTTGGCACTGTGATGGAAGTCTATTTGGATGGTCAATGGGCCACACAAACGATCACAACATGAGAAAATAAAGTCTGGGAAACTTACTATACACAGTGTGCTCGGTTGATCTCCTGGCCTGGGGTCAACCTGGCACACTAGGATCAGAGAGTATTCACACTTCCGGTAAAGTCCTGAATTTTTTAAATTTCTAGTGTGCTCGGTCGACCTCCTGGCCCAGTCAGTCAACTGCGCACACTGCAAATTCTGTCTAAGGGGTGTCCCGGGTTTTAGCTTCTTTTGCAGGAAATCCTGATCTCGGTCTTCTGGCTCTAAGCTCGGTCAAGTACTGAGCTCGGTCAAGCACTGGGCTCGGTCAAGCACTGAGTTCGGTCAAGCACTAAGCTCGGTTAAGCACTGAGTTCGGTCAAGCACTGAGCTCAGCTAAAACATTGAGCTCGGGAAAACATTGAACTCGGCTAAGACACTGAGCTCGGCCAAACACTGAACTCGTCTAAGACACTGAGCTCGGCCAAACAACTGAGTTCAGTCAACCACGCATACTAAACTCTGGGTCTGAGGAAAATTCCACGGGAATTCTAATTGGGTTCCTTAAAATACTCAGGGCTTATTTAATTCTAAAATCTAAAGTTACTGCCAAAGGTATAATCTTAAGGGTTCCACCTCTAATTAGGTTCATTAAAGACTAAGTGGGTCTGATAATTAATCCCCTATTAATATATTAAATCCATAATTAAAATAAATCCTAATCATATGGTCCCCGGTCACTAGGTCAAAGGTTCTCATTTGGTTCCATTAGAAACTATAGGTTTAATTTAATTAATAAAACTAATGGATTAATAGATTAGTGGGCCCCACGGGTCCCAGTCCCAGATCAGTCTTCATCATCAAGGTCACTAAGGAGTCTCTGATCCTTTGCCCGGATCTGATCTGAAACTAGGGGTCCACCTGTGCCCCACAAACTGCTGGGTTACACTTTCCCATGCTCCCTCACCATCACCTCTTTTCCTATGCACTCACAGACTACCAAAGACATCATCTCCTTCCTTTTTGTTTGTTAAGTTGGCTTCACAGAACATGATGCCTCCCTCTACATCAGTCACAGGTTGTGGCCCACCTCTTATCAAAACCTTGATCAGTCTTTCCCCTTGGGGTCGCCCAGGGCCCCTCTATCAGATGTGGGGTCCTGATTTTCCAAGGTGGCCCACATGGGCCCACAGTTCCCAAAAAACAGAATAAATCCCCTTCACGATTTGGATTTTGACAGTTAGTGTCCATCGCATGGTTCATGGACCTTCCTTAATACCATATCAGACACCATCACCATGGTCGCCCCACCATATCCGGTCCAATGGACGGGCCAGATCTGAGTTTGGATCAATCTATGGGTCCCACAACCCATCGAAGCCAAATCTGATTTTTCTCTTTAAAACAAGTCCTCCTCTCTGATCAGTCTACTGGATTGAGGGCAAGGGGATGTCCACACACTATGGGACCCACCCCTCTAAGGTCGCCCGTGGGTCCTCTATCAGATCCACGGGGCAGATCGGCCATTTGGTGGCCCACGTGGGTCCCGGTCTCAAGGTAAACAAATGGGTTTTCCATTGTTTCCCCTCCGGAAACCTTATACAGAACACCCCTCCTCTGGAATTATCCTCCTCAACCCATTTTCCATACATTCCAACAAACAGAACAAGAAAACCACTCCAATTCCCAACCATCCATCAATCCAAACAATCGATCTTCCAAATGAGGTAACCTCATCCATCAATGGCCAAAGAAAAACCAAAAGACAAGCTCAAAGATATATCTAACATGTGTAAACAGAATTGGAATTTGCAGAATCAAGAGGAAGAAAAATCATGCATTCTAAGTTACCAGCATAGAGCACTTGCCTGATCTAAGTAGACAGAGGGAAAAGAGGGAAGATACAGAACCAATCCGGAATAGAGAAGAAGGGGTTTCCAGCAGCAGGGTCTCGGCTGTTGATCAGTCTGGGAATTATAGCAGAGGTCTTTCTTCTATTGGGAATTCTGGGGAGAGAAAGAGAGAGATAGAGAGAATTGGAGGGGAAGATGAGGGCTCATTGGAGAGAAATGAGGAAGAAGAAGAGAGAAAAAGGAATGAGAATGAACAGTGACTTTGCTTGGGCAGGGAGGGTTTAGCTTAAATAGGTTAGGTTTTTGGGGCTAGGACAAAAATGCCCTTGGGGTTAGAATGAGATTAGGGTTAGCGTAGAGGGTACTTAGGTCTTTAGATAGATTTTAATGGAACCCCCCTTAAGAAATCACTAATTAACTAAGTAGGGCCTCTAACATATTAATAAACTCTAAAATTATAAAAGACACCCTATTAATTCTACTAATCACACAATTAGACTAATCTAACTAAAACCTAAGAAAAATACATAACTACCCTCACTAAGCCCCATAATTAGTATAATTAAAATACTTAGGCTAATACATAGTATTAAAATTCAAATTGAGGGCCCGCAAGGGGTGGGGCCTCACATTCCTCCCTCCTTAATAACATTTGGTCCCCAAATGTAAAATTAAGGAAAGAACATACCTGCGGTAAAAGATGTGGATAATTTCTCGCCACCTGGTCTCGTAGTTCCCAAGTAGCCTAAGCTGGGCTGTGATGCTCCCACTGAACCTTCACAAACTGAATGGTTCGGTTCCGAAGCACCTTCTCCTTGGTGTCGATGACGGCGACTGGCTTGGCGATGTAGGATGTGTCAGGCTGGATGTCGAGCTGCTGGTGGTGCAATATGTGGGTAGGGTCCTCCACATACTTCTTCAACATTGAGACGTGAAAGACGTCGTGCACACCTGATAACTCCGCTGGCAACTGAAATCTGTAGGCGACATCTCCGATCCTAGCCATGATTTCAAATGGTCCGACGTACCTCTGTGCTAACTTACCTTTCTCGCCGAATCTGAGGGTGCCTCGAGCTGGGGAAACCTTCAAGAACACACAGTCTCTCTTCTGAAACTCAAGCGATCTGCGCCGGTTTTCTGCATAGCTCTTCTGTCGACTGCGGCTAATCTTCAGGTTCTCCACTATCTGGTGGATCTTCTCTCTGGTGCCGCCGACGATAGATGGTCTATGGAAACTCCTGACACCAACTTCCTCCCAACAGACTTGGGTCTTGCACTTCCTGCCGTACAACGCTTCAAACGGTGCCATCTCAATGCTCAAGTGGTAACTGTTGTTGTAGGCAAACTCACAGAGTGGCAACGAATCCTCCCAATTCTCCTTGTAGTCCAGGACACAAACTAGCAACATATCCTCCAAAGTCTGGTTGGTGCGCTCCATCTGTCCGTCTGTCTGAGGATGGTAGGCTGTGCCGAAGCTCATCTTGGTACCCAAGGCCTGCTGTAGACTCTCCCAGAAGTGAGAAGTGAACCGCGGGTCTCTGTCTGAAACAATCGAAGCTGGAACTCCGTCCAATGAGACGATCCTATCCACATACAGCTTAGCAAGGACGTCGAGTCCTGCTCTCATCGACACTGGCAAGAAGTGAGCTGATTTGGTCAATCTATCCACGATCACCCAAATGCCATCACTACACCTCGTGGTAGCTGGAAGTCCTGCAATAAAATCCATGGTAATATGCTCCCACTTCCACTGAGGTATCTCGAGCTGATGAAGTAGCCCTGGTGGCTTCTGATATTTTGCCTTGATCTGCTAACACGTCAAACATCTGGAGACATAGCCTGCAATCTCTTTCTTCATGTTGTTCCACCAGTAGTAGCTCCTCAGGTTCCTGTACATTTTGGTGCTGCCCGGGTGAATCGAATATCTGCTGTGGTGTGCATCTGCTAAGATTTGGTCCTTCAGCTCCTGGATATCTGGTACACATAGCCTGTCCTGATAGTAGAGCACTCCACTAATCAGTCTGAACTCTGGCATCTTGTCAATTTGCTCGATCACTCTGACAAGCTTGGGATCGCTGCGTTGACTGTCCTTAATTTCTCCAAGCAACTCTGGTTCCCATGCAGACATGGCGGCAAGCATAACTCTATCGCTGAGTGGCTGAAACTGGACATCCAAGTCGCTGAAGACACCGGTCCACACACCCTCTGCTACTAGAAAACTGACTAGGGCGGTCTTCCTGCTCAAAGCATCTACTACGACGTTCGCCTTACCCGGATGGTATTTGATAGGGAAGTCGTAGTCCTTGATGTACTCCATCCAACGCCTCTGACTGTTGTTGAGATCATTCTGAGTGAACAGGTACTACAAGTTGCGATGGTCAGAATGAACTTCGAACTTCTCTCCGTAGAGGTAGTGCCGCCACATCTTCAATGCAAACACAACTGCTACAAGCTCTAAGTCGTGAGTAGCATACTTCTTCTCGTGTTCCTTCAGCTGGCGTGATCCATAGGCAATGACTTTGCCCTCCTGCATCAAAACACAAGCAAGGCCGGTCCCTGAAGCATCGGTGAAGACAACAAAACCGCCTGTACCAGAAGGTAAAGATAAGATCAGTGCTGTCGTCAGTCTCTCCTTCAGCTCTTGGAAACTGTTCTCACAAGCATCTGTCCACACGAACGGTACATCCTTCCTTGTCAGCTTGGTCAAAGGTGCTGAAATTGATGAGAAACTCTTGACAAATCTGCGGTAGTAGCCTGCTAAGCCAAGGAAACTCCGAATTTCTGTGACATTCTTCGGTCTCTCCCAGTGCACCACTGCCTCTATCTTCGCTGGATCCACTGCTAGGCCGTCTTTGGAGATGATATGGTCGAGGAAGACTACCCGCTCTAACCAGAACTCGCACTTGCTGAGCTTCGCGTACAACTGGTTGTCGCGCAACAACTGTATAGACGTCCTCAAATGCTGCTCGTGCTCCTCTCTGGACTTGGAGTATACCAACACGTTGTCAATGAACACCACTGTGAAGCTGTCGAGTTACGGGGCAAAGATCTTGTTCATCAAAGCCATGAACACTGCTGGCGCATTCGTCAACCCGAACGGCATCACAAGGAACTCATAGTGCTCGTAATGAGTACGAAACGCCGTCTTCTGCACATCCTTCTCTCTGACTCGCAGCTGATGATATCCCGATCTCAAGTCCACCTTCGAAAAGTACTGCGCTCCCTGAAGCTGGTCGAAGAGCTCGTCGATCCGTGGAAGAGGATACTTGTTCTTCACTGTTGCCTGGTTCAGCTGCCTGTAATCGATGCACATCCTCATCGGCCCATCCTTCTTCTTCACGAAAAGCACAGGTGCTCCCCAAGGTGACATGCTCGGTCTGATGAAGCCCTTGTCTATCAACTCTTGCAACTGGGTCTTCAACTCTCGCAGCTCTGCTAGAGCCATGCGGTAAGGAGCTCTGGAAATCGGTGCGGTGCCTGGCACAAGCTCGATGGTGAAGTCGATCGCTCTGACTGGAGGCAATCCTGGGATCTTGTCGGGAAACACATCTGGAAACTCACAAACAACTGGGATCTCCTCGACTCCCTTGGATTTCTTGTCCTCTGAGATTAATGCGATGTAGCCCTCGCAACCTGATCTCACTAGCCTCTCTGCCTTCAGTGCTGAAGTCAACCCGGTACTGTGTGGCTTCTTCTCGCCTACAAACTCGATCGTGTCATCTGAACCATCGATGGTGATTCTGACTGTCTTTTCGAAGCAATCCATCACTGCTCGGTATCTGGCCAACCAATCCATCCCCAAGATAACGTCGAAGTCATGCATGGGTAATACGATCAAATCTGCAAACATAATGCACTCCCCGATCTGCACTCGGCATCTAGGGTGGTAAGTCTGACACACTATCCTCTTGGCCACGGGCGTAGACACAACTAGCATGCAAGGCAACTCCTCTCCTACCCCATCAAGAACTAAAGCAAAAGCAGAAGACACATAGGAATGTGTCGCACCTGGACCAAACAACACTCTAGCAATCTGATCACAAACAGAAATAGTACCTTCAACGACGTTCCCTGCAGCTTCGGCCTCCTCACGTGTAAGTCCAAATGCCTGACCTGCGGCCTGAGGTCTCTGCTGCTGTCGCTGTTATCCATAGGGCCTCTGGTGTCGTCCCCTCTGGTAGTGCAGTCCTCTAGGCTGCTGAGGTCCACGTGCCTGCTGCTGCTAAGCACGATACTGCTACTGAGGTGGCTGGGGTGCCGGAGCTATCCGCGGGACAGGTGGTGCTGGAGCTGGAGCTCTAGGAGGTGCTGGAAGCTGAAGCATCGGGGGCTGTCCTCCTCAGAGTGGGCAAACTCTGGAGATGTTCCCTGGCTTTCCGCAGTCATAGCACACTCTGGGCCCACGCTGCTGCTGCTGCTAATGCTGACGCTGATGATACTGCCCAGCTGGCCTCTGCCTCTGGAATGGCTGCTGCTGTAGGGGCACGGGCTGTGGTCTGGCCAGAGCAACCTGGACCCGTCTCTGCTGCTGACTGGCCTCAATCCGCTGCAGACGCTCCTCAGCCCAGTAAGCTCTCCTGAAAGCCTCCTCGTAAGTGTGAATCTCAATGCAAGACATGTTAAGCTGGATCTCATCTCTCAGTCCCTCGACGAACTGCCGAATCCTCTCTGACTTAGGCGTGACCAGAGCCTCTGCAAAGCGAGAGAGCTGGGTGAAGCAAACCTCATACTGGTAGACAGTCATGCTGCCCTGTACCAGTGCCTGGAACTCCCGCAGCTTGCGGTCTTTGACATGAGCTGGTATGAACTTCCGGAGGAAGTCTGCTCTGAAGGTTGTCCAAGCAATCTCGTCTCCGATCACCTTGAAATGGTGCTGGACTGTCCTCCACCAGTCCTCCGCGACTCCCCTGAACATGTAGACAGCTAGCTGCACACTCTATTGGCCGGTGCACTCGAAGACTCTAAAGATCTTCTCCATCCCCACTATCCAATCATCGGCCACCAGCGGATCATCTGCGTCGGTGAACTCTGGTGGTCCCCTCTTGAGGAACCTCTCGAAGATGATGTTCAAGTCTGCTTTCCGAACAGGTGCCGCTACTATACCTGGCTGAGTCACCCTTTCCATGACATCCAGGACTTGCGACTGAAACTGCGCAAAGTCCTCGGCCTGCTGCTGGTGTGCTGAAGCCTGGGCCTCCTGTGAAACAAGGAAGGCTTGTAGGAATCTCTGAAAGCGGTGCTCGAAGTCAGGCTGGCCACCGACTGCTGGCGTCGTGGGCGGTGGCGTATCTCCTCCAGGCATCTGTCAAGAGAATTGAAATGAGTCAGTTCAAGTCCAACACTTAGGACTACACTGATTCTACCCGATCCATCGACCTTACACGTATCCCCACATTGAAATCCTCACTACGTCCTAAAGTTTCTAGTGTATTTTATTTCCTAGAGACTTGCTCGCTCTGATACCATAAAATGTAACACCCCAATTTCGAATACCGAGAAAATCCTCAAAGTACCGAAATTAGCGCTCTACTTCCCGGAAAATTCGAGAACTTCCAAGATAGTAGGTCCGCAGTGAAGTCCAATTTAAAAATTTTTGAACAATATCACATCAACAGTTAAATTGCGGAAGCATAATGAGTTAAGCGGAGGCAAATAATAAAATAGCGGAAGCATAAGGTATCATCAAAATCATATCAAGTATAACGGGCTTATCCAGCCTAAAAATGACAAGTGATAGAAAATCAAGGTTTAATTACATATTTCCAAACACTACCCAACTCACTACAAAAACCTCAAGCCCAAAATAAAGAAGAATCACTCAAGTCCCTGCCCCTGGTACTGGCTCTCCGTCCACCCGCTCGACCTCTTGGTCGGGCGGTCCCCATCCGTAGTCCCCAGCTACGGGCGCTGTGACAAGCGCAAGCTCGGCGTCCTCATACTCGGGGTTGAGACCTAAGCACCAAGAATGGATTAGATCTAAAGATCTGGCAAGTCACAGTATGCTGATAATATAGGATGTATGCGTCAAATGAGTAGAGACAGTAATAAAGTTAAGAGAATAGCAATGGTACAGATCCTACCAGTGATGATCAGTCCAACTGGCTGAGCTTAGATCAACTGAGTGAATGTCTATGCCGACTCACGAAACAATAAGGGTCTGTGTCTGTCTAGGATTTGCCTTGAGTGAACAAGGTCATAACAAAGTCCCTAAGAGGTCCAAGTACCCAATAAAACCAATGGATCTAGTCCAAGTCCAAGTCCAGTCATTGGATCCATACCAAGGCCCACAAAATACATGGCCTGGTCTACAACAGTCCAAATAAGACACAAGTCATTTTCCAATGACATATGATCCATTTATACCCAGGATGAGTCACAAGCCCATACAATCTAACATCTCTAGTCTAGGGTAATCCACAACCAAACATAGGCCTTAAAAGGGCCCGCCTAGCCACAGACACGGGTCAACGTTCACCCAATCATATTACCGGGTCACCTCTAAGTAGTCCTAGGTTCAGGTCATCCATTTTCTATTTAATTAACAGGTCTAAGCAATAATAAAGACAATAGAGTGACAGTAATAATATGAGGGAGATGAATCTCCAAGTACAAGGATCAATGGGAGATATCAACAGTCCAACCTAAGTAATTGGTCCACTTTCAGGTTCAGGTCTATCTCAGGTAATTTGATCTTTAAGTGAAACCACAGATGCTAAGGAATACTGTGTTTGGTGCTCAGAAGTTATGTGCATCATTGGTAACGTATAAAGGTCGAATCATCTTAGATTACATAACCTGGACCTTATTTAGTGAACCCCACGAGTCAAGGTTGAGCCACACCATTGATTCGTGGTATGCACAGTGATGGAAGTCTATTTGGATGGTCAATGGGCCCCACAAACGATCACAACATGAGAAACTAAAGTCTGGGAAACGTACTGTACACAGTGTGCTCGGTTGATCTCCTGGCATGGGGTCAACCTGGCACACTGGGATCAAAGAGTATTCACCCTTCAGGTAAAGTCCTGAATTTCTGGAATTTCGAGTGTGCTCGGTCGACCTCCTGGCCTGGTCAGTCAACTGCGCACACTGTAAATTCTATCTAATGGCTATCCCTGGTCTTCTAGCTCTGAGCTCGGTCAAGCACTGGGCTCGATTAAGCACTAAGTTTGGTCAAGCACCGAGCTCCGCTAAAACACTGAGCTCGGCTAAACACTGAACTCGGCTAAGACACTGAGCTCGGCCAAACACTGAGCTCGATCAATTCACTGAACTCGGCCAAACAACTGAGTTCGGTCAACCACGCATACTGAACTCTGGGTCTGAGGAAAATTCCACGGGAGTTCTAATTGGGTTCCTTAAAATACTCAGGGCTTATTTAATTCTAAAATCTAATGTGATTCCCAAAGGTATAATCTTAAGGGTCACACCTCTAATTAGGTTCATTAAAGACTAAGTGGGTCTGATAATTAATCCCCTATTAATATATTAAATCCATAATTAAAATAAATCCTAATCATATGGTCCCAGGTCACTAGGTCAAAGGGTCTCATTTGGTTCCATTAGAAACTATAGGTTTAATTTAATTAATAAAACTAATGGATTAATAGATTAGTGGGCCCCACGGGTCCCAGTCCCAGATCAGTCTTCATCATCAAGGTCACTAAGGAGTCTCTGATCCTTTGCCCGGATCTGATCTGAAACTAGGGGTCCACCTGTGCCCCACAAACTGCTGGGTTACACTTTCCCATGCTCCCTCACCATCACCTCTTTTCCTATGCACTCACAGACTACCAAAGACATCATCTCCTTCCTTTTTGTTTGTTAAGTTGGCTTCACAGAACATGACGCCTCCCTCTACATCAGTCACAGGTTGTGGCCCACCTCTTATCAAAACCTTGATCAGTCTTTCCCCTAGGGGTCGCCCAGGGCCCTTCTATCATATGTGGGGTCCTGATTTCCCAAGGTGGCCCACATGGGCCCACAGTTCCCAAAAAATGGAATAAATCCCCTGCACGATTTGGGTTTTGACAGTTAGTGTCCATCGCATGGATCATGGCCCTTCCTTGATCCAGGACCAGATCAGACACCATCGCCATGGTCGTCCCACCATATCAGGTCCAATGGACGGACCAGATCTGAGTTTGGATCAATCTGTGGGTCCCACAACCCATCGAAGCCAAATCTGATTTTTCTCTTTAAAACAGGTCGTCCTCTCTGATCAGTCTACTGGATTGAGGGCAATGGGATGTCCACACACTATGGGACCCCACCCCTCTAAGGTCGCCCGTGGGTCCCCTATCAGATCCTCGGGTCAGATTGGCCATCGGGTGGCCCACGTGGGTCCCGGTCTCAAGGCAAACAAATGGGTTTTCCACTGTTTCCCCTCCGGAAACCTGATACAGAACACCCCTCCTCTGGAATTATCCTCCTCAACCCATTTTCCATACATTCCAACAAACAGAACCAGAAAACCACTCCAATTCCCAACCATCCATCAATCCAGACCATCGATCTTCCAAATGAGGTAACCTCATCTATCAATGGCTAAACAAAAACCAAAAGACAAGCTCAAAGATATATCTAACATGTATAAACAGAATTGGAATTTGCAGAATCAAGAGGAAGAAAAATTATGCATTCTAAGTTACCAGCATAGAGCACTTGCCTGATCTAAGTAGACAGAGGGAAAAGAGGGAAGATACAGAACCAATCCGGAATAGAGAAAAAGGGGTTTCCAGCAGCAGGGTCTCGGCTATTGATCAGTCTGGGAATTCTAGTAGAAGTCTTTCTTCTATTGGGAATTCTAAGGAGAGAAAGAGAGAGAGATAGAGAGAATTGGAGGGGAAGATGAGGGCTCGTTGGAGAGAAATGAGGAAGAAGAAGAGAGAAAAGGAATGAGAATGAACAGTGACTTTGCTTGGGCAGGGAGGGTTTAGCTTAAATAGGTTGGGTTTTTGGGGCTAGGACAAAAATGCCCTTGGGGTTAGAATGGGATTAGGGTTAGGATAGAGGGTACTTAGGTTTTTAGGTAGATTTTAATGGAACCCCCCTTAAGAAACCACTAATTAACTAGTTAGGGCCTCTAACATATTAATAAACTCTAAAATTGTAAAAGGCACCCTATTAATTCTACTAATCACACAATTAGACTAATCTAACTAAAACCTAGGAAAAATAAATAACTACCCTCACTAAGCCCCATAATTAGTATAATTAAAATACTTAGGCTAATACATAGTATTCGAATTCAAATTGAGGGCCCACAAGGGGTGGGAGGTGGGATCACAATGACCAAGTTGAAGGGAGAGTTATTGGGGATGGAAGCAAGAGCAAGTATATGCCTATTGCCTAGACATCAGAAGAAAAGAGACAATAAGGCTTAACTTCAAAGAGACAAGTCCACAAAGTTTATAGTTAGAGAACTCTTTTAAGTTACACAGACAACAGAAATGGTTTATCCTTGTGTTCAGTAGGATTCTCCACATCATTAATCTGTTGATGTTGTGTTCAGTATGATGGGTCACTTTTATCCTTTATTTATTATAGATCACTTCATCATGAATTTCCAGTGGCAGTTGACGGCACCTCATACCGCAAGCCTTGTTTCAAATGTTCTCATAGAGGCTATGTGGTCAGCCCATCAAATTGTGTTGCATATGAAGTCTGTACTGCAAGCACCATCACTCTCACCTCTTCAAGCAAAGGGGAATTTCAGCGAGCTTGGCAAACATGAACCTCCTAAAGAGGTGACTGCAAATACAGTGTCTGAGTGATTTCATAAAGTTTTGTTCGTGCACCTATGAATGCACACTGTGCATCTGATCCAGTCCCAAAAGTGGGACCTTAATTCCCTCTAAACTTCATGTATAGTCAAGATTAGCAAGTGTTCAGAGCGTGAGAGCGCGGGTCAATGTTTCTTATTAGTCATGAAGGTCACATACATGTAACAAATGGGTTCACATGCAAAACAATTCCCATTTGTGTTTGCTTTTGATTTTTGTGTATTTCTAAATATTGTAAATTGTACATTTAAATTGAAGCTAGTATATTGATTTTCTAAATAAATCGATGATGTGTGATATTAATGTGTAGATGAGATTGCTACAATTTATGGGTTTTAGATTTTTTTTATTATTTTAAAAAATGAATCTAATGGAAAATAAAAAAATTACGGGGAAATTATTTAAAAAATAATGATAATTAAATTAGGGATGGTTCAAAACCGTCATTTAACACAATAAAAACCGTTCTAATATCAAAATATGGAACGGTTTTAAACCCTTCCTATTTACCCGGAACAGACTAGTAACTGTTCCAAAAATTAGAATTTGAAACGGTTTTGGAAAATTTGGAAGTATTTAAAGCCGTTCCAAAATATATACTAATTCTAACGGACACTTAAATTTAGAACGGTTTTAGAACATTTGGGAAGTGTTTAGAACCATTCAAAAAAGGACTACAAACAGTTCCAAATATTTGAATTTGGAGCCGTAAAGTGAAATCTGGCAGTGTCTAGAATCTTTTCAAAATTAATAATCTATAACGGTTCAAAGAATATTGGAACGGTTTTTGACACTTCCAAAAATTTTAATTTGAAACGGTTTGAAACTGCTTCAATGGTTTAGGAACATGGGTTTTTTGTAGCGGTTTTGGACCGTTCCAATTTTTATTAGAAACGGTTTTTAACACTTCCTGTTAGTTGTTTTTGGTGTAGTGTGTAGAGTGTTTCATTTATGTGCTCATAGGAGTCCTAGAGAGCTTTGAGGATTGCATGCCAAACTTTTTCAGTAACTCTCGAACATATTTAGGTTGGGAGATGAAGATACCAAAAGGAGTCTGCTTAATTTGTATCCTAGAAAGAACGAAAGTTCACCAACCATGCTCATTTCAAACTCTCGAGCCATCCTTTCAGCAAATTTATCAGACAGAAGCTCAGAAGTTGAACCGAAGACAATGTCATCTACATATACATGTGCAATAAGAAAGTTCCTCTTGTCTTGTTTTATGAATACGGTCTTGTCCACACTTCCTCTTTGAAAACCATGCTCAATCAGAAACACTGTCAATTTCTCATACCATGCTCTAGGTGCTTGTTTCAAACCGTAAAGAGCTTTTCTCAACTTAAAAACATGATCCGGGAAATGAGGATCTTAAAATCCCTTTGGTTGTTCTACATAGACTTCCTCATTTAAGAACCTATTCAGAAAAGCACTTTTCACATCCATTTGAAATAATTTGATGTTTAAAAAACATGCAAGAGCAAGCAACAGATGGATTGACTCAAGTCTAGCGACAGGGACAAATGTTTCAACAAAATCGATACCTTCAACTTGAGTATACCCCTGAGCAATTAGACGTGCTTTATTCGGTATCACTTGACCCGACTCATCGGTTTTACTTTTAAATATCCATTTTGTACCGATGACGTTCGTGTGATAGTGTCTAGGAATAAGGTTCCAAACACGATTTCTTTCAAATTGATCAAGTTCCCCATGCATAGCATCAATCCAGCTATCACCAACAAGAACATCTTTTACATTTTTTGGTTATAGCATAGAAGCATAACATAAATGACTTACCTCATCGCGTACCTGTTTTTTGGTTTTCAAAGGAGCTAAGATCTCACCGATAACAGTATCCAGAGGATGATCTTTCGGCACTTGTCCTCTTTAAGATCTTGGATGAACAGCAAATGGCGATGCATCTTTTCCAAGAGTTTGAAGAGTAGGTGGAATTTTCTTGACTTCGGATGTTGATGGTGAGCTTTTTGATGCACTCTTTTCTTCGAATTGGTGAATGATATCTGGCACTATAAGTTCTGAAGATGATGTCTTTGGACTTGCATTTTCTTCAATTTCAGTAGTTTCCTTTTTCCTTTCATTTTTCGATTCAGGTTCAGCTCGACTTTCAATATCTTTATCCATGACCCGCTCAGAATAGGGAGAAAAAGTCACGCCTTCATCATCATCCGAAAAATAATCAGAAGTTCCTGCATCATCCACAACCACATTAATGGACTCCATTACTACAAAGTCTTTAAGATCGCGTACCTGTTTTTTGGTTTTCAAAGGAGCTAAGATCTCACCGATAACAGTATCCAGAGGATGATCTTTCGGCACTTGTCCTCTTTAAGATCTTGGATGAACAGCAAATGGCGATGCATCTTTTCCAAGAGTTTGAAGAGTAGGTGGAATTTTCTTGACTTCGGATGCTGATGGTGAGCTTTTTGATGCACTCTTTTCTTCGAATTGGTGAATGATATCTGGCACTATAAGTTCTGAAGATGATGTCTTTGGACTTGCATTTTCTTCAATTTCAGTAGTTTCCTTTTTCCTTTCATTTTCCGATTCAGGTTCAGCTCGACTTTCAATATCTTTATCCATGACCCGCTCAGAATAGGGAGAAAAAGTCACGCTTTCATCATCATCTGAAAAATAATCAGATGTTCCTGCATCATCCACAACCACATTAATGGACTCCATTACTACAAAGTCTTTAAGATGAAAAACCCTATAGGCTTTGCTCGTCAATGAGTAACCAAGAAAAACTCCTTTGTCACTTCTGGAGTCAAATTTTGTTAAGTGTTCTCTATCTCGTAGAATGTAACACTTGCTACCAAAAGTTCTAAAGTATTTGATGTTGGGCTTGACTCCGTTCCATATCTCATATGTAGTGGTTTTTGTGCCAGGCCTGAGATAGGCACGGTTAATAACATAAACAGCAATGTTAACAGCTTCAGCCCAAAACCATTGGGGTATGTTTTTACTAAGTAACATAACCCGTGCCATCTCTTGGACCACACGATTTTTCCGTTCAACCACTCCATTTTGTTGTGGCGTTTTTGGTGCGGAGAATTCATGTTTAATGCCATGCTGAGTGCAAAAAGAAGAAAAATCTGAATTCTTAAACTCAGTTCCATGATCTGAGCATATACGAGAAACTCCTCCAAATTCTTGTCCTTTGTCTGCAATAAGTAAAGACCACAAGTCGCTAAAGACAGTAAAAGTCTCAGACTTATCAAACAAGAATCTGACCCAAGTTAATCTAGAAAAATCATCAACAGTTAGAAAAATGTATTTTTTTTACTGCCAATGCTTTCAAACTTAGTGAGATCCATGTGTAACAACTCTAAGGGTCTCTTGGTGGTAAGAGAGTCAACTTTCTTATGAGGAGCTCTAATTTGTTTCCCAACTTGACATGGGCCACAAACACTCTTCGGGGCCTTTTGGAGTTTGGACAGCCCACGAACTAGTTCAAGTTTTGATAATTTTTCCAAGTCTTTGTGGTTAACATTGCCCAACCTTTGATGCCATAAATCAATATCACTTATCATTGCAGAATTACACGACATGTCATTATCTGTGAACACTACATAACAATTGTCAGGATTCCTTTTACCATGGAGCACAGCTTTCCCCTTTTTATCAACAATGTTGCATTTATTAGCAGAAAAGTGAACTTCATACTTGTTGTCACACAGTTGAGTTATAATAAGAAGATTTGTTTGTAGCCCATCAACCCAATAAACATTTCTCAGTTTGGACATACCTGGAATGGATAATGTACCTTTTCCAATAACTTTTGCCTTACCTCCATCTCCAAAATGAACATTTCCACCACTATAGTCTTCAAGAGATATGAACAATGCTTTGTTCCCAGTCATATGCCTAAAACAACCGCTGTCCAAGTACCACACATCCGATTTTGTTGCACTGAGTGCAGTAAAAACCACATTACAGTGAATGTCAGATTTACGAATCCAGATGTTCTTTGTTCTGACCTGTTGAGGAGAAATATATTGTTTCCTCCGTTGATTTCTTTTATAATTTTTCAGTTTATTACAGTGTGGTCGTATGTGCCCTTTAATCCCACATAAGAAACATATGGAAACAAAGTTGGGTTTTGGCACATATCTTCTATAATTGAAGTTCGTGTGTGTAGCATTTGAATAGTTGGAAGGCATTGCAATCATAGTAGGTCCTTGAACAAAAGTGGACTTACCTTTGTCCTTTAATAAGGAAGCTCCATGAATATAATCAAGACCCATTTTTTAAGAAACAAACTGTTGACATCCTAGAATTTCATTTAGCTTCATTGATCCGGTATTCATTCGATTGACTGAAGCTTTTGCTAAGTCCAGTTTTGTAAGAGCCATCTTCAATTTTCCAGCAAGGTTATCTTTTTCAAGTTTGCAAGAGTTTAGCTCTTTTCTCAAGTTCACCAAGTCAAATTCAACCTTTTGCGATTGTTGTTTCAAACGATCATTCTCTTGTCCTGCAAGAATTAACTTATTAGACAAAATAGCTCGTTGATATTCCAACTGACTTACCTTGGATTGAGATTCTATCAATGTCGCTTGCAGTGAAGTATTTTTTCTTCCATTGCCTTTAATTTCAAGGCACTTTTCTCGCTTATTTTCAACATTCTAACAGATTCTTGAAATAGTTTTTGATAGTCTTCATCACCATCCTTTTCCTCATCAGAAAAATCATTAATATCCAAATCAGCATCTGACTTAGATTCCTGCACAGAAGGAGTGTTAGAGAGTGCCATGAAAGCAACAAATATCCCTGAGTCACTTTTAGTTGAGTCGGGTTCATAAACTTCTTCATTAGATTCCTCATCCCAAACAACGTTTAAAGCCTTGCCCTTGCTCTTTTCTTTACGATTTGCACACTTAGAAGCAGTGTGATCATATCCTTGGCATTCAAAACATTTGATTGGCATCGGTGTACCTTTTGATTGATTCTATTCTGTTCTAGGTACAAATCTTCCTTTTGAAACTGCCTTGGGATTCTTTGAATCCTTCTTGGTAAAAGCCTTTTTGTTTATCCACATCTTTTTAAATTTTCTAGCAAAGTAAGCCTCAAATTTAGCATCATCAAAATCACTACCAGAGTCACTAATTTCAATTTCGTCCACTGAGTTAGATGACACAAGAGCAATGTCCTTCCCCTTTTTTATTTGGCAATGATTTGCCTTAAATGTTTGCAGGTTACCAACCAGCTCTTCTGCAGAAAGGGAATTCAAGTCCTGATGCTCCTCGATGGCAACCACTTTTGGACGAAAGCGTTCTGGGAGTGACCTCAAGATTTTCTTGACAGTCTTGGTGTTAGGATTTCGTATTGCAATTTGATGGATGCATCATTCATCTTATTCATTCATTTGAATATTGTCACATGCATTGATTTTAGAAATCTTGTAATCTTGATTTATACATGCATTGTTTTAAATCTTGTAAACCTTATGATATATGCATGTTTTGGTTTTAAACATTGGACGCATTTTTAGTTTGAAAAAGATTTTATAAATCAAGCTAGCCATTGGTTTTAAATGTTTTAAATTTTATTTGGCCTTTTATGTTATATAATTTTTAAGCACTTGGATTGGTTTAAATCATATTTCCATGCTTGGTTTATTGGCCCAAAGTCCCCCCAAGAAAATCACTTTGAAAATCCCATTTTTGAGAATTCTGGACTTTTACCGGCGGTCAAACGGGACTTTTCCCGGCGCTTTATGGCCGCCGCTAAAAACAGTTTTTCAAAAATTAAAGCCGTTGGGTTTCTAACCGTTGAGGTGTCGGTTGACCGACAACAACCTGTGGGTCGACCGACAAGGAGCCGTTGGACCACTTTTTCTATAAAAAGAAACTCATTCCTTAAACATTAGGGATGATCTTTGAAGCCCTTCTTGAGGCATTTTGAGGCAAAAGAAAGGGGATCAAGCTAAGGAAGGTTAATGGTCATTAAGGAAAGCTAAAGCTTGGATTAATGAAGTTAAACCACCAAGTAAGCTTTGCCTTTTATTAATCATTGTTTTATGCTTTGTTAAACTATTGGTAAATGATTTTAGCATATAAACTATTATGTGTTGAATCCTCTAATTCCTTAATCTTTGATTTAAGTGATAGGATTCTTCACCTTGATTTCAAAACAAGTTTGTTTTATAACTTTGTTAATCATGCATTGCCAAAATCTTTGATTTCTTTTATGTCATGATTCATTAACTTGTTTTGAATCTTTCCTTGTTGTTTTCATTCATTTAAACCTTTGTTGAATTAGTTTGGTTTTGAAAACAACATTGCACATGCATCACATGTCTACACTAAATTAATTTCATACAACTTGTAAACCCTTGTTTTTCATATCTTCTACAAGTTTGTATTTGGTACATGTGATTTGCATATTACTTCAATCATATCTTTTTATGTGCATCAAACTTTTAAATGCTTCTAGCATAAATTGATTGGGCTTTCATTTTCAACTTGATTGAAGTATTCACACACACACTTCATGAGCATTCATCTTTGCATTACTTAGAATGTTGTGTGAGTTAGCTTTTCATTTTTATATTCGCCTATTTAGAGGTAATTTTATTTGAGCTTAATTGTAATCTCTTAGAGTGTTTTGTGAAAACACTTTCTTTAGAGAAATCATTTGATTGTAAGGTTATTGCTTAGCCATATAAAAGCATTGTGTATAGGTTGTTGTTTAGCCTAGAAAAACAACATTGTAAGGTTATTGCTTATCCTTGGAAAGCATATTGTAGAGGTTATTGCTTAGCCTTTTGAAAAGCATAATAGTGGAAATCCGGTGGGGTGTTGGATACACAAGCCGGTAGTGGATGTAGGCATTGAGGCCGAACCACTATAAATCTTTGTGTAGTGGTGATTGTTTGTGGTGATGTTTGTTTAAGCTTCCACATTTTGTATGTTAATCATCACATGTGACTAGTTTATTGTAAAGAAATTAAAATTGGTCATAATTAGTCATTAAGTGTAGATCACCCTATTCACCCCCCCTCTAGGGTAAGGATCCCTCAGACTTTCAATTGGTATCAGAGCCTCGTGCTCTATATTAGGATCAAGTGTTTGGAACTCTTGATTAGGTGTAAAAACCTAGAGTCAAAACCCTAGTGTTGTGTTTTCATGAAAATCATTAGAATGGATTCCACTATTTTAGATTGTGTAGATTCTTTGGTAGATTCTTCTAGACCCGTCATTCTTCCATCTATTGGAGATTCAAACATTGAAACTAATGAATCTCAATTTGAATTAAAAGAAGAAGAAAATGAAATTGACATTGAACAAGCCTATGATGAATTGTATACCTTATACTTAAAGCTTGTTAAAAGACAAAATAAACTAAAAGAAGAATCTAAAAGGCTAAACCAAGAATTAGTCTCTTCTAAAAATGAACTTAGAGAAAAAGATGAATTAATAAATTGTGTAGAATCTAAGTTCATGATCTCTTTACATAATCTATCTAATATTAAAGATGACATAAGAGAATCAAAGATAGATTATGATAATCTTAATAAGGAAAATTCAAAACTAAGAGATCAATTAAAAAGGCAAGATGAAAACATTAACAACCTAGAATCCAAGTTGAATATCTCTAAGTAAAATTTATCTAATGCTCAAATTAAGATAAACACTCTAGAACTTGGATCCAATGTTATTAATGAAATTAAATTTGAATTAAAACTTGCCCATGAAGAGCTAAATAAATTTAAGGGAATTGAACAAGAACTAACAAAAGTTAAACTTGAAAATTCTACCCTTAAAAACCAAGTCACTCAACTTGAAACCTACAAACATAAATATGAGTGCAAATTTACCCATAGTGAAGAAAAGTTTGAAAAGTTATTTAAATTGGGTAAATCAAAAGGAGATAGGACGGGTCTTGGATTTGATAGAAATATTTCTCATGACCCTAAATTCACCAACACTTTTGTGAAAGGTGAGTCCTCATTCTCTAGTACTCATTCCTCCTTGCCCAGGACTAAATGCAATTATTGTGGCATTGAAGGACACTTTAGGTTTGAGTGCAAACTAAGGAGAAGCCATGTGTCTAAATCCATTTTTGAACCAAAGAAAGTAAAATCAATCTCTATGATGGATAAGACACTAAAAATCAAAGAAGACTCCAAGAAGACTAAACAAGTCAAACCAATTAAAAAGGAGTCTCACAAGATAGATTCTAAAAAGCTTAAACAAGTTAAACCAACTTTAAAAGAGTCTATCAACAAAAAGCTTCTCAACCTTCCTCCCATATCTCAAATGAAAGAACTTTTGAATAAATTTGCAAAGTTAAATTTAAAATTCAAAAGTCAAATTAAGGGAGGAGTTAAGAAGAAAAGAAAAATGAATTCATCCCCTAAGAAGAAAACTCACCAACCCCAAAAGACTAATTACCAATCTAAGCTAAATTTAGTCAAATCTAAATATCAAGGTGATAAGTCTAAGTTAAAAATTTATCAAATCAAATCTCCCATAGTTGGTGAGACATTTAAGATAGACCTCAAAGACCAACCCTCTCAAGACCTTAGGTGGATTCCAAAAATTATGTACTTAGTCAAACCTTAAGGCCTTGGACCTCATTGACCAACCTATTCTTTATAGTTAAATCCTTTTGTTGGTCATGATTTCATTTGCATTTATGTTCTTTCATTAGTTACATTTCTTTAAATGCAATGTTTATTTGTAGTCAATTGATTTTGTCTTCTTGCACCATTCTAGTTAAATATCATGGTTTTCAAAATCACTTTGATTATAATTTTCTCATGTTAGATTTTCTTTTTGCTCACATATAGTTATATATCTTGCAATGCATTTCTACATGTTCAATTGATTATGGTTTCAAAAGCTTTCATAGCTAGATCCTACATAATCAATTGATTTTACAAAATCATTTGTTTGAATGTTAGAGTAAGATTTTTCTTTAAAAACAAATGATTTGAATCAATTTAAGTTTTCCATGATCTTACTAATTATATCCCTTGGTATGGAAAATATGTGTTCAATTTGTATGAGCCCTTGTAGTTATATTCTTTGGAATACAAATTGAAAAATGTTTTATCTTCATTTTCATACTCATTTTGTCCATTGTTAGATTTTGTTTATGATTTGAAGATTGTTTGAATGGAATTGCTTTAAAACTTCTTTAGTTATACTTTTCAAAGCATGTTCCATGTTATCATTTCCTTATGCATTTGTTTTTATCATCTTAGAAATGGAAATGAATGTTGTTACAAACAATTTGCTTCTTTGCTCTTTTAGTTTACTTTCTTTTATGTGCAAATTGATTTGTATGATTTGTGAATCATGAAATAGTTTTGCTTTCTATACATAGACTTGTGCATCTTTTCAATGCATAGTGATAATGTTTCTTGATTTTCATTGTACATTTGCTAGATTGGAGTTTTTTTTCATGTTAGATCTTGATTTTAATTGATCATCTCTATGCAAATGTCATTTAGTTCTTGTATGGTTGTGATCTTAGTCACATTTGTAGAAACCATACTAGAACTCTCAAAACCATCCTTTATGCTTTCTAGTTATTATGGATGGTTATGTCGTTGATTCATGTGTATTTTCCTTGTGATGTCATTCTTATACATGTTTCAACCTCATAGTAGTGTTTAATCATATGAACCTCTTTGAAATCCATTCATTGTATTTCATAGTTATATCTATTGTTTGATGGATGTCTTAGATGTTGTTTCATATGATTTGACACTTTTAAAATTGCATATTTTTTAAAAGTTTTTATGCAATTTCTTTTGCTCATCACTATGCTCATTAGTTATATCATTTAAAGTGATGAATGATCATTTTATGATGCTTGTTGGAATTTGGTGTTTGTCACATGCTTGCTCTTATTCATGTTTCATATTCAATTGGTAATCAATTGGTATCATTTTCAATTAGTATCTATATCCAATTGGTATCATATCTTGAGTTTGTGATAGACCTTGTGTACATTGGATTGATCTTGAGAGTCATATGTCTTTTGTTCCATGTCACATTCCATTAGCATCATAATCTTCATGATTGCCACCTCTCTTGCACTTATAGGTAAATCACATGACCACCATGTTTATGTGTTCATAATCTTGGTTGGTTAATGGTTGAGGTAGGCTTCATGATTGAACTTCATTTCAATCATCTTGCACATGATAGTCATATTTTATGGTTGGATGAAATGATTTCAAAAATATTCATAGCATATGATTTTCATAGTTATATTGAATGATGCTATGTTTAGTATATCCTTTTGACCTTGCTCTCTAATTATCCAATAGCTTATCCATCAATTGGTATCTTTATGTTGGTAATTTGATCAATTTGAACTTTACAGTCAATTATAATTATCAATTGGTATCTAATTCTTCTCTTGAAGTTAACCCTCAATTGGTTAAACCATCTTCTTCTTGCACCTATGAGTTAAATCCTTGTCAAAAGTTTGACAAAAGAAGAGTATGGATTGAGGGGGAGTAAACCTTCTAAGGAAGCATTAGAGTTGATCAAATTCACCCTTATATTGGCTTTGTACCCTTATAGCCTATCTACCCATGCATGATACCCTGTTATATATTTCATTTTCGATTACTTTTGTTAACAGGTGCTACTAAAAGGTATTTTCCTTGTTTCATGTGTGTAGGTTCCCCTGTTCAATTGATACCTTTGCAATTTAATGGCAAAGGGGGAGAAAGTTCTCAACCTTAATGGCAAAAGGGGAGAAAGAATTAAGGGGGAGAAAGTGCTAAAGGTGGAGAGAATGCACATCTTGCCAAAAGGAGAGTGCATGGTCAAAGGGGAGAAATGAAGAGAATAAAGCTTGGGAGCTAAAGAAGATGCTTGGTCTAAAGAAAAGAAGATGAAGAGAAAGCTTGAAGATTGATCAAGCTCCAAGCATCAAGGAGAATGAAGAAAACGAGCTAGAGCCCAAGCCAAGTCAAAGTAGCATCCAAGAAGATTTCAAGCCTCAGATTTCAAGCCTTGTCCAGTTAAGGAAGAGCCGAAGACAATGTGTGAAGTATTAGTTTTGAGAAAGGTTTGCCATCAAATTGCAAAGGGGGAGATTGTTAGGATTTCGTATTGCAATTTGATGGATGCATCATTCATCTTATTCATTCATTTGAATATTGTCACATGCATTGATTTTAGAAATCTTGGAATCTTGATTATACATGCATTGTTTTAAATCTTGTAAACCTTATGATTTATGCATGTTTTGGTTTTAAACATTGGACGCATTTTTAGTTTGAAAAAGATTTTATAAATCAAGCTAGCCATTGGTTTTAAATGTTTTAAATTTTATTTGGCCTTTTATGTTATATGATTTTTAAGCACTTGGATTGGTTTAAATCATATTTCCATGCTTGGTTTATTGGCCCAAAGTCCCCCCAAGAAAATCACTTTGAAAATCCCATTTTTGAGAATTCTGGACTTTTACCGGCGGTCAAACGGGACTTTTACCGGCGCTTTATGGCCACCGCTAAAAACAGTTTTTCAAAAATTAAAGCCGTTGGGTTTCTAACCGTTGAGGTGTCGGTTGACCGACAACAACCTGTGGGTCGACCGACAAGGAGCCGTTGGACCACTTTTTCTATAAAAAGAAACTCATTCCTTAAGCATTAGGGATGATCTTTGAAGCCCTTCTTGAGGCATTTTGAGGCAAAAGAAAGGGGATCAAGCTAAGGAAGGTTAATGGTCATTAAGGAAAGCTAAAGCTTGGATTAATGAAGTTAAACCACCAAGTAAGCTTTGCCTTTTATTAATCATTGTTTTATGCTTTGTTAAACTATTGGTAAATGATTTTAGCATTATAAACTATGATGTGTTGAATCCTCTAATTCCTTAATCTTTGATTTAAGTGATAGGATTCTTCACCTTGATTTCAAAACAAGTTTGTTTTATAACTTTGTTAATCATGCATTGCCAAAATCTTTGATTTCTTTTATGTCATGATTCATTAACTTGTTTTGAATCTTTCCTTGTTGTTTTCATTCATTTAAACCTTTGTTGAATTAGTTTGGTTTTGAAAACAACATTGCACATGCATCACATGTCTACACTAAATTAATTTCATACAACTTGTAAACCCTTGTTTTTCATATCTTCTACAAGTTTGTATTTGGTACATGTGATTTGCATATTACTTCAATCATATCTTTTTATGTGCATCAAACTTTTAAATGCTTCTAGCATAAATTGATTGGGCTTTCATTTTCAACTTGATTGAAGTATTCACACACACACTTCATGAGCATTCATCTTTGCATTACTTAGAATGTTGTGTGAGTTAGCTTTTCATTTTCATATTCGCCTATTTAGAGGTAATTTTATTTGAGCTTAATTGTAATCTCTTAGAGTGTTTTGTGAAAACACTTTCTTTAGAGAAATCATTTGATTGTAAGGTTATTGCTTAGCCATATAAAAGCATTGTGTATAGGTTGTTGTTTAGCCTAGAAAAACAACATTGTAAGGTTATTGCTTATCCTTGGAAAGCATATTGTAGAGGTTATTGCTTAGCCTTTTGAAAAGCATAATAGTGGAAATCCGGTGGGGTGTTGGATACACAAGCCGGTAGTGGATGTAGGCATTGAGGCCGAACCACTATAAATCTTTGTGTAGTGGTGATTGTTTTGTGGTGATTGTTTTGTTTAAGCTTCCGCATTTTGTATGTTAATCATCACATGTGACTAGTTTATTGTAAAGAAATTAAAATTGGTCATAATTAGTCATTAAGTGTAGATCACCCTATTCACCCCCCCTCTAGGGTAAGGATCCCTCAGACTTTCACTTGGGTTGAGGAATGGGCTCTCCCAGATTGAAACATGAATTCACAATTTTGCTCAGTTTAGTATTGAATTCATCAAAAGTTTTTGAATCCTTCATCCTGATCATCTCAAAAGCGGTGGTCAAACTTTGTAGTTTGGCTTGTTTTACCGTGTCTGTTCCCTCATGAACAGTTTGAAGCAGATCCCAGGCTGCATTAGCATTAGGGCACACTGAAATTCTATGGAATTCTGTTGCAATAATTCCATAATAAATTGCATTTATGGCCTTGTTGTTGCAATTGGACATAGTCTTTTCATCAGCATTTCATTGGGCTTTGAGTTTCAGTTTAGTCTGCCCTTCTACAACAATGGTTGGATCAGTATATCCCTCCACAACCATGTCCCAGACTTGATCATCTATAGCCCTAAGAAAGGCAATCATCATTACTTTCCAGTAAGCATAATTGGTTCCGTCTAAGAGAAGGGGTTGGTTGTAGATGTTCTTTCTCTATTGATATCCATTAGAGACCAGTATTAAATAGATCACACAATAGATTAGTGCAACCCTGCTCTGATGCCAATTGAAAAATCGGCCTTAACACAGGCTAAGGTCCCAATTATCAGATCTCTATTAGATATCAATCCGCACGTGATTAAACTAATAATTAATCCTAAATCAGATTAAAAGCATTCAAACCACACAACGAGAAGGACACACGATTTATATGTGGAAAACCCTACTTGGGAAAAAACCACGGGCCTTATCGTCTAGGCCAACAGACAACCAAGCACTATAAAAAGAAAGTTACAAGAAATAACTCACAACCCTTTTCCCAGTTGCAACTCAACCTAAGGACTGCGATATATTGCCGACTGCTCGCCGTACACCATCACCGTGCTTGAAGCGAACACCTCGAAGCCATGTTCAAGATGTCTCTACTTCAGGAGAGTAGAATGGAATCAGAACCAAAGCTTGATCTTCAGCACAACAACTAGAAGCCTTGGGGGAAAGATAGATCTCTCAAAATCTTCTATGGTGTTTTGTATTGATGAGAAGTACTTTAGAATAGAGAGAAAAAGGCTATATATGAGACTAGAATCGTGCCTAAAGAGTTCTGATATAATTAGGATAGAACTTGGCCTCTTGAGAGAAAATAGGTAGGAGATTCCGGATGGATCTGTAACTCATCCAGGTTCGCTCGAGCGGGTAGGAAGTTCGCTCAAGCGAACGCGTCTCTGTCTCAAGCTGGATCGAGGGAAGGAATAAGAAGCACGAGCGAGGAAGCTTTTGTGAAGGGTTCGCTCGAGCGAATGGAGCATCGCTCCAGCGACCACTGTCATGTTTCATCCAAAAAGGCTTTTTCATTGAAATCTTAGGTAGTCCATTCTAAAATAAATTACAACTTTAAGAAGCCCTGTTTTTTCCATTAATCAATGAATTAGCCAACACTAAAAAGCTTATAAAATGGATCCGATTACAATCACGGATGATGAAGATGATTTCAACCTTTTGGTCTGGTGGAAAACATATGAAACTAAATTTTATGTGCTTTCTGTCATGGCCCGGATATACTAACAATTTCAGCATCTATAGTTGCATCAAAGCAAGCATTTAGTACAGGTGGATGCCCTATTGACCCTACGAGGACCATGCTGTCAGAAGAAACTGTAAAAACCTGCATGTGCCTACGGGACTGGTATCAAGCAGATGATAGAATGCAGCACATGATAGAGGATTCTGAGATAGAAGACGAGCTCTTGGCGTTACATATATCATAATGTTCAAAATTGATCAACTTATAAGATTTGTGAAATTATCATAGTTTCTCATGTTGTATTTTTTTCATTTGTCATAAAGGGATGGGCCCGCCATTAAATGGGCATGCCTATACGGCCTTAAGGGCCGGTTTGATACTTTACTAAATTATTAAAAGTCAAATAAAGTCTCCATTTTTAGATACCGTTTACATATAAAAAAAAAAAGTCAAAAAACCTCCTCCATTTACCAAAAGATAAAATTTTACTATTCTATCCAAAGAGTAAAAAAAAATCCATATCAAATAATTAAAAACAAAATACAACTAACATGTCATATTTTATTCTCTCTTAGGGGGTGTTTGGATAACTACATAATATAATATCAACAAGTTTAAATATTGTAAAATTTCATTATCATAGAATAAAATAGTATCATATTATTATATAGTGTCACTTATGGTGTTTGGCAATTTTTACAAATTTCAATATACCTTTGAAGTGTTTGGCAATTTATAAAAAAAAACTCACAATATGATATACTAAATAAAAAACGAAATGAAAGTAATCAATTGATCCAATGCAGGACCCACTAATTAGTAATCACATGTGTTAATAATCATGGTAGGACCCACTATTGTTAAAAAATCACATGATTAAATGTTAAAACCTTGAGATCCAAGCAATACTGTTTTGATTAAGGTAGGTCCACCAAATGTTGATAGCCATAGTGTAATACATCTAATGGTGATTATCACAAATGAGCCTATCTAATTTTTTTTTTTTTTAGTAAAACCTTATCTAATGCCAAGCATCATTGATGAATCTATCTATGAGAAATCATTATGGGACCCATTTGATATTTGTAGTCATGCTAACACAAGGGGGGCTATCAAATAGTGGAACCAATTTAATGATGACAACTTCTAACTACAATCACACAATTCAATTTTGGTAATTAATTAGAAACGCAGCTAATTTTGATAGTATGGGACCTACCTAATGTTGGTAATCATGATGAAGGGTCTCTAGTGTGACATTAATAAGACCCTCATAATATTGATAATTAAAATTGGCCATGTAATTGTGATATGGTTATAGGACCCCACATTAAATTTGTAAGTATTGTGGGGCCAATTTAATATTAGGATTCATAGTTGCAATGAGGATCATTAAATGTTAAGACTTATAGTGAGCCACTATAATTAATAGTTGCCCATGAGTTCTTTCTAAATAAAAAAGATTTTGTAACAAAAGATTATCTTATACAGCATATCCTTGAATAATGTAATATGAAGGTTTTTAGAAGAAAGATAGATATTGTAATATACTTTCTAAGTTATCCAAACACCTCCTTTTTTGGGGCATGGATTATATTCTAAACTAGCATATAATATGACAAAATCTCTTGAAATATCTTGTTTCCAAACACCCCCTTAATTTTATATTTTACTACACTTTATTTTATATAAAAAATTACCAAAGGTAGGCACCAGCCGAGCGACACCCAAGCGACACCCAGCGCCTGATCAGAGGGCCCACACCTCGGTCGACTGCCACACGTTAGACATGCTTTTGCTTGTCAGTAGGAACGGGTGGCACTGCAAGGATAAGAATCTAGCTCGGATGTGAGAGCACTGGTGGGTGTTTATTGGACAAGATGTCATTACCAGCTTCCTGTGCACGTGAATGAGGCATGGATGCCCGTGTGAATGGATGGTGGGAGCTTCACACCACGGCAGCTGATAATGTACGGCCCCAAAAACACCCCCCTTGAAATAAAGGGACAATTTTATCAACAGGCCCGGCACCAAAGGTCAGATCCCTAAATTTTATGGGGTCCCACGTGAATGATTGACACGTATAGAGAAGACTGAAGAACAAGGTAAAAACAAAACATATCCCGAAATAAATCTTCTGTACATTTCACAGGGCCATTTACATGAAATTGAGATTATAGAATTATAAGCAGCAGATCCTGAAAGTCTTAAAATTGAATAAGCAAAAATAGATCTATGACTATGAACTATCATAAATTATCTCTTGGTCTTCGTCCCAAGATAAGTGTACCTCTCCTATATTCATTTGTGGAACTCATGTTCACTTGACATCCCACTAATCAATTTCACTCGAGCAAACTAAAGTGGACTGATCCCCAATTTTTCTGGATGATGGATTGCATTGTAAAATGCCATTCATGTAAAAACCAAAAGAGATCTAACGACCCCATCAAACAATCATTAATGCAACGTCATATTTTTCATGGTTATCCTGCATTTCCCCTCATTCATCTAAACTAACCCAGATCAATAAAGATGATGATGATGATGATAATATTACGATATAGAATCTTAGAAATAGAATTGAGAAATCTTAGATCAAAGACTAGTCTTTAATTCCTTTGATTGCCAGTTCGCCCCAGAATATTTTACAAATATCTCACATGCACAAAGGCTCTCAAAGTCTACAATATTTACAATTTAACCCGTCCCCCTTCTTCCCCAATCGACCACCCGTCACGTGTCATCTCAAAGACCAGTTCTCTCCTTACACGTCACCTCATCGGAAGGTCCGATCCCGGCAGCTGATCATTTTAGCCGGAGGAAAAGAAAACGAACCTCTCCCCTCTCCTGTCAGATTTCCGGCCAAATGAAATCTAGCTCTGTCCCCAGCAATTCAAATACATGGCCTTTTGCAGCGAGTCATCGGCCTGCCTCAGCTTCTCGTCTCGGTTTCCGGCCCCGAAAACCCGGCCGAGATCGGACCCAGAGGAGAAGGGCCGTAGTCCGTAGGATGAGACACGATTCTTGCTTAGATGGAAAGATCTGAGACCAGAATTCCACCTGAATCCCTGATCGGTGTGGCCTTGCACCACCGCAACGGTCGCAGCCATCCAGACCCTGTTGAGGTAACTCATATTCTCGTCTTCCTTCAAGTTACTCGGATGCCGGCGAGATGTTGTTAAGAGAAAATCTCCACTTGTTTTGTTCTTCTGCTGCAGCTGCCGTTGTTTTTTAAGTTCGCTTTTTGGCTTTATATTTCTAAGTAAGTTTTTTTTTACTTTGTTAGGGATGGATATTGGAGAGGAGGAATAGGGGCTTATATAGAGGTAAGTGAGGGGTGTTGGAATGGTGGTTTTATGATTAGTGGTTTCTGGTTTTCTTACAGGTGGTATGGGGGAGGGTTTGGTTTTGTTTTGTTTATGTATTTATCTTTAGTAGCGGACTAGCGATGTGATGGGGTTTGCCCGGTCGCAAATGGCCAAAAAACGTTGCATTCGGAAATTGCTCAGAGGATATAATTATAATCTCGCGATATGAATTATTGAACTTCATGGAAGGTTCGGCTTGTGACTTCTGAGACGATGAAGATAGAACTAGCAATAGCAATGAATCCGGATTGGATTTATTATTTTACTTGGACTAACTATATTAACATTGATTGTTCAAGCTTTCTTCGTTATTATAAGATGAGCTAAAGGTGAATTTTTAAATCTTTTTTATTTTAAATTCTAATTATTAGATAGGTATGGAAGCTATTATTTTGAGATAATGGAGATTTTGAAAATTTCTCATATATATAGGCAGTTTTACATGTAGGACTCAATGCTTTAATTAAGATGGTTCAAATGTTTTATTAATTGATTAAATCTCAAATCTCTTAATTTCATACCTTAAATATTCATAGATTTTGAAATCTATAAAGATCTTAAATATGTAAGTCAAATTGTTCAAAAGCATATAATATTTTTGCAACTTTCCAATGGAAAAGTCGTGAAATTGAAAACTAATTCAGTATTTCTATTTCGATAACTACTTTCTCCATTCTCCATTACTTATCTCTAATGTTGATTGTGAGTATGGATCCAAGAGTCCACCCGCTCTTGAAAACACTCATTTGTTAGATAAAAGTCTTTGTTATAGTTTGCCGTCTAATCTTAAATATAATTTTTTTTATTAAAGTATATAAACAAAATCCCGTATTAGAGGCTGAGATTAAACTACTAAAAATCATTTAATTAATACGCTTGCTTTTTAGACGATTACATTCCAAAATCCCGTTGTATTCATTTGGCCAATGCACCATTATAATATATTAAGCTAGAAGGTTTTGGATTCGATTTTGACCGACGGTTATAATTTTGACTGCAAGTTATTCAGTTTTCAAAACTCCTCTCCCCACTCATGCAATTACCTACTTTATCTCATTATAATCAAAAACACCTATAACCACTCCCTACTTTTACTTTATTGCAAAAGCTCCATTTCAATCCAAGTTTAGCATTTCCCTTTCTACTTAAATTCTCCTATTTCTGTCACTAGCTCTTGAATTACATAATAAGGCGCTCTCACAACCTTCCTATTTTTTAAAAAATATTTCTTCTAACATCTATGAACTTTTTAAAACATGAATATTTAAATTACAATGTTGGCAATATCCGTGGTAAGTGCGGATTATTATGGTAGTGTAAGTTAAAGTTGTACCACAACTTACCATTTCGTTGCTATTCATACTATATTGATTATTTGCACGCCGTATATTGTTGGGGTTATTTTGTCCGTATCATAGAATGAAATTTGCATGCAGTACGTTTCGCAAGCCTCCGAGAAAATGAAGTAACTCGTTATCGTGGGCAACAGGTGGCGGGCTTATCAGGAAATAAAGAGCAGACCACCTTATTGTAGCCAATAGAAATCCACAACGTTGTGGTTGTGGTGTCAGTTTTGACAGGCTGTTTTCATGTGGTGGTCCTTTTTTTTTATTCGTTTTCACTTATGGGGAGACACATGCTCCATTTTCTATTACCAAGTGGCAAACTACAGTCGCTTGCTTAGTTGCTTTTGTGTGGGCGTCACGATCATTATCATTATTATAATTTCTAATATCAACTGGTTGATTTTTTATCCTACACATGATCATACATACGCTAGCTGATGGCTATAACAAGAGAGATCCAGAATGGAAGAACAAAAAAGTCTAAATGGACTGACTCATTGAGTTAGTCCAGGGACTAATCCTATGATATTTATAAAAATATTATATCATATTATAAGATATTTTTATAAAAATTATAAGATTAATTCATAGACTAACTCAATGAATTAGTCCATGTAGCATAACTGATGGAAGAAAAACTTTCATTAACCTTTCTAGGCCATCTAATGGCTTATCCTAAAGAAATTTGTATAGCAACTTAGCATAAACGAATAAGGTGGTTTCCACAAAACGTATAGCAAAAACCAGGGATTTCTCAAGTTGGGGAATGTGAAATTGCTCTTGTGTGGCCTTATTTATTTATTTCTCTCTTTAGGGTTTTCGTATTTGCCAATTTGATTCAGCAGGGTCTATGTATTGGAGTTGGAGATGGGGTCTGTATCCAGTGCTCATTTTTCTCCCTTATAATGGCTGGATCTTTTTCAACTTTTTGTCTTCAATGTCTCTGTGTGGCTCTGACAAAGTTCTGACAATTCTGTGGTTCTGTGAATCATATTTCACAGTTGAAGACACATTCAATTCACGGTACATTAATTAGGATACATGTTGCATGACCCAAACCATCCAAATTGTGGGGCCGATATATGTCTGGATTATGGCCTACAGATTATATAAAACAGTCCTTACTAGGGGTGCAAATGAGTCATATTAGACCAGAGACCCCACCAGACCCAACTTGAACCAGATAGCCAATTATATTCCAGATCTGTATCAAAGTTTATAACAGATGGGTTGTCAGGATCCAATATCCAATTGACCCGACTACTGTGATGATTCACCCGGCTCAAATGGAAGAATTAAACAATAAATAATTTGTAAGTCAAAATGCTAAGTGTAATTAATTGCAAGAGGAGCGTTTGGATTAGGCATGTAACAGAGAAAGGATCCTTTATCATTCCTAGCCTGTCTAGCCAAGTTGATGGTCAAATCAAATGCTGCCAATCATCTTCTTCTAAGATCTTACAAGTGGAAATGCAAGAATAGCTGGACTTCCAACAAATGTTTTCATTTACAATCATCCAATTTGTATTTTGTCCTGTCAGTGGGTTATCCAATATTTGTGATTATTGACATCAAAAGTTCATTAATTTAGCATCGTAACTTCCCAGAGGAGTTTTCGAAATATATTTTCATTAAAGTTCTCCTAAAATGGTTAATAATCATGAACCATATCCAAACCCGATTAAATACCGAAAAAGCATCAGGGCCTGCTGGACAAAATCTAACCCCTACCATGCTTACACCCCTAGCCCAACTCAAGTTACGATAAAAACAGTAAAAAATGTATCAACATCCAAAACAAACATGCAATATCCGTAGGAAAAGTTAATTCAACATGTGATCAATTAGTACTGGGCCATGCTTTATTGTAGTGATGAGTGGCCTGTTGGAAATTAGGTAAGCCTCTAAGATAGGTTTCAAAACTTTTTGACCCACTTAATGCAGGAATCAACAATCCAAAAGGCCACCAATCAATCCAAGAAGTAAACCATCAATCCCACTTATCAAGATCAGTAAAACAATCTATCTACAAGATAGAAAACCACAAACAAACATGCAACAAAGATCTATACCATACAAGGAAATAGATTATACATTTGGAGCTCGGTTGTGCTCTAATGGAGAATTTGCTACTTTCTTTGATGACGAACTCTTTCGCGAATCAAATAGGTTGCTCCAATACCCAATGATCTTCCACGCTATGACCCTTTATCAGATCTATTTTCTCAAGAATATGGGTGAGATCTTCAAGAGAAACTATCTAGGAACTAGAAGAGGGAAGGAAGAGATGTGCAACACTTGCACAAAGGGGGGCTGGGCGTGAATTCCAAGGGTGGACGTCCAAGCCCCCTTTGGTTCCCTATTTATGGTTTTTGCAAACCAAATTTAATTAGAAGTCTCACTTCCAAATTAATTAGTAACCTTCTCCGCTTTCTTAATTAAAATAGAAGTCTCACTTCCATTAATTAATTACCAACTTACTATTACCACTATTAGAAATCTCACTTCAAATAGAAATAGTAACTTTCTTTTTAGAGTTCAACTAGAATAAGTATCTTTCTAATTTGGGCTAGCGTGGGAACTACTAGGGATTCCTTAGAAAGCTGGCTCCAACTGGGACTCGCGACCCCACATCTCATGTGTAATCCGGGCCCACAGTTAATTGCAAATAACTCCACTATATAAATGCAATTGAACTCCAGTCTTAGGAAATTACATAGAAGACCTTAAACTTCCATATTATCACAAGTAGGCCCCTCCACAATATCCATGGATAAATTGGACCTGTCTTCCAAACTAGATCCATATCTTATTATCCTTGAGCCCCAATAAATTATAATGATCATAGGTACATTTCCAATTAACTCTTAATCGGAATGGGTGTACACTTACCAATGATTAAATTCATTAAATGGCACAAGGGGATATTAAAGATAGATTCCATCTTGACCATTTAATGTTCCTACAGTCCTACTACCACGTACCCAAATCACCGAGGTGTTGACCTACATTTGGCCTCACTCATTGGTGACTAAAAGTAAATGAATAGATAGAAACTTGAGTTCATTAATGTATCGGGATTGAGAGCTTACTGCTAGGAAATTATGAGAGCAGACCTTAAAGTAAAGACAGTGTTTATAAGGTGCTTCTCATGGTCCCTCAATACATCTAATGTTCCAGCACTCTGAACCAGAATCTTACATTCTGATGATTGAGACAAATCACACTATCTCATAGTGATCAAAGTGCTGCAACCTTGTCAGTATGAGATGTCCAGTCTCATCACTGGTTGTGAAGATATTCAAGTATAAGATTTGTTATACATGTCTCATGTATGTGGATCTCATCCATACACATGTATTACATCTAGTATACTTATGGACTCCAGTTCATCTCATGAACCATCATGTCATTCGTATTGGTTATGTGCAAGTATATAATTAAACAACATTCATCTCATGAAATGGAAAGCATGAATATATTGATAAATAAAAAAATTAATCAATTTATTACATCATATGTTAGTATTGAGACCATAAAACTAACAATCTTCCACTAGGGCTCAATGACAGTCTGGGTGGCATCTCATGCCCATCCCGTCTACATGCTGCTCAAAGACTTTGTTAGTCAAAGGCTTAGTAAAGGGATCCGCCAGATTGTCTGCAGAGGCTATCTTGGTGATAGCAATATCACCTCTCTGCACAATCTCTCTGACCAAGTGATACTTCCTCTATACATGCTTTTGGCTCTTATGGCTCCTGGGTTCCTTGGACTGTGCGACTGCCCCGCTGATGTCACAATAAACTGTGAGCAGCTGTCGCGCTAAAGGTACCACTCCAAGTTTCAGAAGGAATCTTTTGAGCCTTACTGTTTCCTTAGCTGGTTCACAAGCTGCTACATATTCAGCCTCCGAGGTGGAATCAACGGTACATTCCTATTTAATACTCCTTCAGCTGATAGCTCCGCCACCAAGCATAAACACATATCCAGAAGTTGATTTCCTAGAATCCTTATCTGACATGAAGTCAGAATCCGTGTATTCGACTGGAATCAACTCATCACTGCGATAAATCAACATGTAATCTCTAGTCCTTCTCAAGTATTTAAGAATACATTTTACAGCAGTCCAATGATCAGGCCCTGGGTTAGACTGATATCTGCTGACTAGGCTCACTGCATGACAGATATCCTGTCTAGTACATAGCATAACATACATGAGGCTACCAACTGCCGAAGCGTATGGTATCGCCCTCATTTGTTCCTTTTCCTCAGGTGTCTTGGGACACTGATCCTTGGAAAGGTTCATTCTATGCCTGAAAGGTATGATACCCTTCTTGGAATCCTGCATAGCAAACCGTACCAGTACCTTATCTATGTATGCAGCTTGAGACAAGCCTATCATCCTATTTTTCAGGTCTCGATGGAGTTTAATTCCTAGGATGTAACTTGCTTCTCCCAAGTCCTTCATATCAAAAGTCTTAGCCAACCAAACTTTCACTGTTGACAACAATCCTATATCACTCCTTAGGAGAATGATGTCATCGACATATAATATTAGAAAAACTACCCTGCCTCCTTCAGTTTTCATGCACACACATGACTCATCCGGATTTTGACAAAAACCAAATGACTTGATTGCCTCGTCAAAATGGATGTTCCAACTCTGGGATGCTTGCTTTAGTCCATAAATGGACTTTTGCAATTTGCAAACTCTTTGCTCTGGGTTGTTAGCTATAAAATCGTCTGGCTGCATCATATAGATGTCTTCCTCAAGATGGCCGTTGAGAAAATCCGTCTTAACATCCATTTGCCAAATCTCATAATCGAGATGAGCCGCAATGGATAAGAGTATCCGGATGGACTTGAGCATGGCTACCGGTGAAAAGGTTTCCTCATAATCGATGCCTTCTTTCTGAGTATATCCTTTCGCAACAAGCCCGGCCTTAAAGGTCTCCATTATTCCATCCGGCCCTCTTTTTCTCTTGTAGACCCACTTGCTCCCAATAGGTTTAATATTGGCAGGCAAGTCCACAAGTGTCCAGACCGGATTGGAGTACATAGACTCCATATCAGCTTTCATAGCTTCCTGCCAACGTCCCGAGTCTATGTCATTGATTGCTTCATCATAATTACAGGGATCTTGTTCTTGCTCTTCCGGGATTGCCTCGTAAAACTCTCCCAAAAGCGAGAACCTCACAGGGGGCCTGATAATTCTCCCACTATGACGAGGCACTGGTGTAACTACTGGGTCATGTGTGGGTTGGTTCTCTTCAAGTTCGGCCACATTTGGATTTGGAATTGTTCGCTCTTGAATTTCTTCCCAGATAACCTTTTCTAGAGATTTCCAGTCATTCATATAATATTCCTCCAGAAAAACTGCATTGGTGCTTGATGGACCGCGCTCCTGCCCGATTCTACCGAGGTCGGCGGACGTGGGACTCCGTTGGGTCCGACCCTTTCGTAACCGTGGGGCAGAGGCGTGCATCAACATTTCTTTTGTGTGGGTGTGCCAGATTTTCTATTTTTACTTGGAATTGCAAGTGGTGATCCGGAGATCAACCTTCGCAAGTAAAAAAGAAATCAACTTCTTTCAAGTTTTCCATTGCACATATATTTAAGAAAAGAGACATTTTCTTGATTTGCCGTGAAAGGCGATTTTTTTGGCGTTTATAGCTGATTTTTGGCGTTTATAGCCGATTTACAATCCTTATCAATAATGAAAGACAAGAGTTGTGATTTTTGTCTCTTTTAAAAAAATACAAACTACAATGAAAAGCAAGAAAAGGAGGATCTAACTTCTCAGGAGATTGTGGGGGACCCGTTCAGATTGACGGTCGCAAGCCATATGTGGACTTTGCCATCATCCATGCAGATGAGAACAGAGGATGCTATTGATTCGCTTGGCTTGGCTAAAACCTCAGGTTTTTAGAGGACAAAGACCAAAAGGAGGTCCTATGTCCAATAAAAAGGCAAGTAGACGGGCTGAAAAGCCACGTCTAAGCCATTTCGAGGCAGAAGGAGAAGGCAAGGACCTTGGGGGGGTACCCCCTAAGGGACTTTTGTCACCTTGTAGCGGTGGTCGGTGTAGAACTTCCGCATTGTTTTCTCTCTTTCCTTCTCTGAATTTCTGTGCTTTGTCCGTCTCTCCCTTGTCTGTGTCTCTTTTGTCTGTGTCTGTGTGTGTCCTTTTTCTTCTTGGAGAGCTCTCCTATTTATAGGCTTTTAGGTAGCCATTTAGGAGGGTTTATGAGCCTTAATTGTCATAAAGCTACATAAAGGGAGGAGTTACAAGATTGAATTCTTTATTTTGTAACTCATTTTTCTTGGCTTCTGATTGGCCGGAGGAGATTGAGGGCATTTAATCGCCATGATGGGAGGAGTTTCATGGGTTAAATGCCATGAATCTCTTGACTTGTAACTCCCGGATGCTTGCTTCTGATTGGTCCGTCCAAAGAAATGGATTAATGACTGTAATAAAGCTAGTCAATTAATCGCATCAAGTGGTCGCCGAGCAGTTGAAGAGTCGCGGGCCGTGCCGCGTCTTTTGGGATTCTTCTGATGATGATCATCGATGGATCTTCATGTAGATCGACATCGGATGACCATGTAACTTCAGGTGTTGGTTGCCAACAACGGGTCGGTGCCATCTGTCCTGTCAATTTCTCGATCGGTCGGGTAGAAAGCACACTTTTTTTTGTTGACCAGTTGGCGATCAATGTTGATTTCGATACTCTTGATGATTAACCCGTGTTTTTGACGGATGTCAGAGGATTTGGTGTCTCAAAAGTATGAATATTGGAAAATACCAGAGGCCAGACGCTTCGAATCACGAAAAAAGGGCGAAAAACGGGGTTTTCAGGGCCCACCGGGCGATCCCGGGCCCTAGGGTCGCCGGCGACCCTGGGGAGGTTTTCCCCCTTCTGTCCCGTTTTGTGTCCGTTTTTGCTGTTTTTTTTTTCTTTTTTCTTCTGCATTCTTCCTTGACATTTTTTATCATTTATTGGCCTGATTTCTCTATAGAAAACCTGATGAGAATCCTTGCATTTTATTTTGCAAAGTTTCCAATTTTCTGAGAAAGCCGAAGACTTTGTTGCGCAGAGCTGCCGATTTTCCGTCAGAAGCTGAAACTGGGTCAAACGATGTCGGAATGACCTGAAATTTGGAGTGAAGCCTACTGAGTAATAAATAAGACCAACCATAGGCTTTTGTTTGAGTTTTGAAGCCGTTTGGGGTCCTATCACCAGTAGATTTGCTTTTGTCGCGATGAAGATGTCGCGGCTTGATGTGCGGTCAACCGATGTCCGATTGACTTGAAATTTGACAGGGAACCTATTGGAGTCTTGGAAACCATGGTCCCGGAGAACTTCGCCGCCGAGAGGCCTGATTTGGCTTCCGAGCGTCAAAGTATGGTCAAATGTTGTCGAAATGACCTGAAATTTGACGTGTAGCCCTTTGTAAGCATTTTGAAGCCGTCCATGTGCTCTATTTGATGAGTGATGGCCTCGGTGGTTCTCGCCGTCGAGAGGCTTGATTTAGCTGTTCGAGGGTTGATGTAGGGTCAAACGTTGTCGGTTTGACTCGGAACTTGACGTGGAGCCTTTTGGATGTATTTTGAGACTATCCATCGGCTCTGATCGAAGATTTGGTGTCTCCGATGCTTTCGCCGCCGGGAGCTCCTTTTCAGCTGCCGGAGAAGCGGAGTTAGGCCAAATGGTTTTGAAATGGCCTGAAACTTCTTGTGTACTCCTCTTTTGGCTGTCTTGAAGGATCTTGCAGTTTTTGTTTGATTCTGACAAGATTTGATTTTTTTGAAAGTAGCCTTGCCTATTTATGGTAGGTTGTGACTTCATGTAGCTCTTTGGATCTTGAAGAGGCAAAGTGACATTTTTGGTGTCAACAGTGCTGACAAGCACTTTCTGCTCTCTTGGATTATAGAATAATCAACCTTTAGTTCCTTTAGGATATCCTATAAAAGTACATACTTTCGACCTCGATTTCAACTTATCCGTCTTAACCTTCAGCACATGTGCCGGACAGCCCCAAATGTGTAAATGTTGTAGACTAGGCTTTCGCCCAGACCACAACTCTCGGGGAGTCTTAGGTATAGACTTAGATGGTACGTGGTTTAGTATGTACATAACAGTGTCCAAGGCATGTCCCCAAAAGAATATATGTAATCTTGATAAACTCATCATAGATCTGATCATGTCTAAAAGAGTTCGGTTCCTTCTTTCTGCTACTCCGTTCTGTTGAGGCATACCAGGAGCAGACAACTGGGATTGAATCCCATTCTCTGATAAGTATCCCATAAAGTCAGCAGAGAGATATTCTCTTCCTCAATCTGATCGAAGAGTCTTGATACTTTTACCTAATTGCTTTTTCGCTTCCGCTCGAAACTCTTTGAACTTTTCAAAAGCCTCGGACTTGTGGTGCATATGGTATATGTATCCATATCTTGAGTAATCATCGGTGAAAGTGATGAAGTACTCATATCTTCCTCTTGCTCTAACATTTATGGGTCCACACACATCAGTATGTACTAATTCCAATAAATCTTTGGCCCTATTGCCCTTGGATGAAAAGGGTCTTTTGGTCATTTTGCCTTCCAAACAGGACTCGCAGACGGGCATTGGGTCTACCACCAATGAATGCAATATACCATCTTTCACTAGCCTGTCAATCCTGTTTAGGTTTATATGACCTTGCCTCAGGTGCCAAAGTTTTGTTGGATTAGATGAAGGTGATTTCCTCTTTAATGTTGGTCTATTAATTATTTCGGTATCATGTATCTCATACATTGTGAGAGTTAACAGATAAAGCCCATTGATTACCTTGTCAGAACATATAAAAGTACCGTTCCTCCTTATGATAACTTCAGTACCAAAGGTAATAGAATAACTTTTATTCACCAAACTAGAAACTGAAATTAAATTCCGTCTTAAAGACGGTACATAAAGAGTATCTGACAAAATCAATTTATTATTTGAAAATACTAAAGTAATAACTCCCACTGAAATCACTCCTGCCTTAACATCAGATCCAAGGTTGACAGTGATTTCCCCATCACTTAGCCTCCTTTTTTCCCTGAACCCCTACAACGAGTTACATATGTGATTAGTTGCACTGGAGTCAACACACCAAGATTCTGAAGTACTAGTTGCAAAACTAACTTTAGAAACAAGTGACTCAATCATAACTGGGGACTTTTTCTTAGACAGATAATCAAGACAATTCATCTTCTACTGTCATGCCACAGTGGAAACACTTTCCTTTTGTACCTGCACCCTTAGCCTTTGCCACACCACCAGTAGCACCATTTTCCGCTTTAGGACCCTTGGGAACTGATGTCTTCTTGGGCTCCGGCCTTTGCCTTTCGGCTTAGACCTGGCATTTGACTTTTCTGTCATCAGCGCAGTCGGCTTTTTTATAATTCCTTCAGTTGCTACTAGCTGGTCAGACAGCTCAGCTAGTGTCAGCTTCATTTTGTTCATATTATAATTGACCTTAAAATTGTTGAATGAATCTGGTAACGACTCAAGGATTATGTCAATCTGCGATTTTGCATCAATCGCGGCACCCAATATATCTAACTCATTCAATGAGTCCATCATCTTAAGCATGTGGTCCTATACTGGTGTACCATCAGCCATCTTGGTGCTTATAAGTACCCTCATAGTTGCTTGCCTAGTAGGCCTGCCCTATTTCGCAAACATCTCCTTTAAGTTCGATATCATATCGTATGCAGTCTTAAATGATTGATGTTGGTGTTGCAAAACACTAGACATGGATGCCTGTATATAACATCTAGCCATCTCATCGTCTTTGGTCCACTTAGCATAAAGGTATTTATGTTCCTGTGGTGCATCTGGCATAGGCTCATCAAGGGGAGTTGTAGTAAGGACATATTTGTATCCTGAAGCAGTCAGGACAATATCCAGATTTCTTTTCCAGTACACGTAGTTGGATCCCACCAACTTATTCTGGTTGAGGATAGTCGCAAGTGGATTGGAAGTATTCGAATGCATGCTGTATAAACTGAAGCACATAACCATATATTCAATAAAAGAATATGAATGGCATTAGAGTTTAGTATTCTACCAAATTTATGTGGGAATCCTCATAATCACTAAATTTAGAATACATCGGAATCCCAGTCCCTTAGGGCATGCCTCCTAGGGGAGTCCGAATGTCCTTGGATTGGTGCGGATCAAAGTTGGTCAAAATTAGAATTAAGACTAACTATCCATGATCCACATAATTCATTATCATCTCGGTATCTCATATTAAATAATGTATGACTCTCGATAAACTTTGGTTTCTAAAATACATAATACAAATCGTAGGGGATACTACATCATTATTTTAGTTAAATGTGACCCACCAACTAACATTGCGTGACAACCGTTTTGGGCGGCACCTCCTATGGGAGTGAACCCCCACCACCTCTCACCAATACTATCCAATGGAGATCCATATCTAGTAACCAGACAAATAAAAGGCATCCGAAGGAACGGCCACACTCTTGGTGGCACGAGGCTAATGCTTTCCTTACAATGGACCTATGGTGGAAAACCATGGGGATTTCTCAATTTTAATGCCCCGCTCCCACTTAATATTTTAGAATTGAGGATTTTCCTTTTAAGGTATTAGGGCCCACATATAAATATGAACATCAAGCGGAATAGTTTCTGATTTATAGAAGTCCAAGTCAAGTTATGTGGGCCCTAAAATCAAAAACTAATCCTCTCCTCCACATGACCTAACCGGAATAGACTTCTTGGACTTCTATAGTTTCCAAAATTGGAATTCCTCAAACTCTTTGGGAAACTCAAAAGCACTTTTGGTAGTCTTTAAACTCTTTGATTAGGAGTCCAACATCGCTTTCCTTCTTTGTCTTGGACATCGCCAGAAAGAATTTACAAATTTAGAAAATAACATAAATTCCTATGTCTCTACGATGAGACTTACATGGTAATCTAAACATGGAAATAAAAGGGTTATAGGGAAATTCACCAGCCCTTTCATGGGAAACTAAGGAAACCATCGTGCCCTCTACACTTAGCCTTAAATAAACCAATAACCATAAATAGAAAGCAAAACCTTGTGGGTATAATGGAGAGGACAAGATCACCAGCAAGTTAGCATCTCATACAACCATACAAATCACACAAATAGGCTGCCAAACAATGCTGAAAAAAATAGGACTAAGAAAATAACTCGAAATAGAAAAATCCAAAAATCTGCACTTTCTGCGCAGTGTCTTCGGTCGACCGACCAGAGGCTTCAGTCGACCGACCTACATGCACTCGGTCGACCAAACTGACGAAGGCAGAATTTTGGGTTTTCTTATTTCGTGTCCAAACTTCACCAAATCACTTCCAAAGTGTTCCAATGGCTTCCTATCATCCATCCAACATTATTAAACCACTTTGTGACTATCCAAACATGGATTCACTAATTATCCAAGCAAAAACATCAAAAATGTTCCGTACATAGACCTTGATCTATCCTCTTCGCATCTCATGCAAAAATTAGATCAAGCTTACTGATCTAACATGATTAGAGATGAGGTAAGGCTCTGATACCAATTGTTGGAAATTAGGTGAGCCTCTAGGATAAGTTTCAAAACTTTTTGACCCACTTAATGCAGGGATCAACTATCCAGAAGGCTACCAATCAATCCAAGAAGTAAACCTTCAATCTCACATTTCAAGATCAGTAAAATAATCTATCTACTAGATAGAAAACCATCAACAAACATGCAACAAAAATCTATAACATACAAGGAAATCGATTATACCTTTGGAGCTCGGTTGTGCTCTAATGGAGAATTTGCTACTTTTTTTTATGACAAACTCTTTCGCAAATCAAATAGGTTTCTCCAATACCCAATGATCTTCCACGCTATGACCCTTTATTAGATCTATTTTCTCAAGAAGATGGGTGAGATTTTCAAGAGAAACTATCTAGGAACTAGAAGGAACTAGAAGAGGGAAGGAAGAGATGTGCAGTACTTGCACAAAGGGGGGCTGGGTGTGAATTCCAAGGGTGGACGTCCAAGCCCCCTTTGGTTCCCTATTTATGGTTTTTGCAAACCACTCTTACTAATTTAATTAGAAGTCTCACTTCCAAATTAATTAGTAACCTTCTCCGCTTTCTTAATTAAAATAGAAGTCTCACTTCCATTAATTAATTAGCAACTTATTATTACCACTATTAGAAATCTCACTTCAAATAGAAATAGTAACTTTCCTTTTAGAGTTCAACTAGAATAAGTATCTTTCTAATTTGGGCTAGCGTAGGGACCACTAGGGATTCCTTAGAAAGCTGGCTCCAACTGGGACTCGCGATCCCACATCTCATGTGTAATCCGGGCCCACAGTTAATTGCAAATAACTCCACTATATAAATGCAATTGAACTCCAGTCTTAGGAAATTACATAGAAGACCTTAAACTTCCCTATTACCACAAGCAGGCCCCTCCATCAATATCCATGGATCAATTGGACCTGTCTTCCAAACTAGATCCATATCTTATTATCCTTGAGCCCCAATTAATTATAATGATCATAGGTACCTTTCCAATTAACTCTTAATCGGAATGGGTGTACACTTACCAATGATTAAATCTATTAATTGACACAAGGGGATATTAAAGATAGATTCCATATTGACCGTTTAATGTTCCCATAGTCCTACTACCACGTACCAAAATCACCGAGGTGTTGACCTACAGTCGGCCTCACTCTTTGGTGACTAAAAGCAAATGAATAGATAGAAACTTGAGTTCATTAATGTCTCAGGATTGAGAGCTTACTGTTAGGGAATTATGAGAGCAGACCTTAAAGTAAAGACAGTGTTTATAAGCTGCTTCTCATCGTCCCTCAATACATCTAATGTACCAGCATTTTGAACCAGAATCTTACATTCTGATGATTGAGACAAATCACACTATCTCATAGTGATTAAAGTGCTGCAACCTTGTCAGTATGAGATGACCAGTGCCATCACTGGTTGTGAAGATATTCAAGTATAAGATTTGTTATACATGTCTTCTGTATGTGGATCTCATCCATACACATGTATTACATCTAGTATACTTTTGGGCTCTAGTTCATCTCATCAGCCATCATGTCATTCATAGTAGTTATGTGCAAGTATATAATTAAACACCATTTATCTCATTAAATGGAAAGCATGAATATATTGAAAAATAAAAAAATTAATCAATTTATTATATCATCTATTGGTATCATCATCTGTTGGTATTGAGACCATAAAACTAATATGGCCAACTACATATATGCTCTGGCATGATGGCTGAGTGAACCATTGTGATGGCTATGGTCCACCATCTTTTTTGCCCGAATGCCATATGAAAATTAACTGAAGAAAATATTACTTGCTCTATTATTTGGGTTACTTATATTTCGACGATGATTGGGATGGCTCAACGTACTTTAAAAAAAAAAAAAAAAAAATCCCCAACTAATGTACTGTTGTTGGGATGGATAGAAAGTCCTTTGGTTTCTCTTTTTCTTATATTTGCTTCTTTTACTCTTGTAGTGGGAGAAAGGGCCCCTTCTATCCCCATCATGATCATGGCATTAAAATAAGACAAGTGAACCCTCTATGAGTGGATTCTCTTGTTTATTTTATCACTTATAGTGCTGAATATGTCTCTTCAAATATTTATTGGACTTGGATCTCAATGCCTCTTGTTTCCCCTTCTTTTCTTCTAGTGATGGAAAGATCGGAAGCCATCTCCATCACGATGGATTTAAAATAATAGAAGAGAACCGTCCATTAGTAGATCTTCTTGTTTATTAAAATGTCTCTGTAACTATAGACAAAAGCAAGCAGATTTTACAACCTTTCATTAGCTCTTTTTGCCAGTCATATGATGGAGCAATGGAGACCAGATCCTAGGCTGTAGAGCACACCAAATCTTCTCTTAGATCTTAATTCCCAAACAATATTGTCAAGAGTCTAGCCATCCAACTTGTTTTCCACTTGAAACTAGATGCAACAGGAATAGTTTAATGTTGTGGATCACAAATCAAATCTTAATATAGATTGACATTCCACCTATCCAATTAGTAGTTTAAACAGGATTCTTCTCCTAACCAAATCGTTCTTTTTGTTGGGGCATTTCTTGTCTATGTAAGAGAAAGTGTAAGATATATTATATCTTATTGGGGTTATGCTAACACTTGGCTTGTGAAGATAAAGTGCAAGGAATATATTGTATGTAATTTGGGTTATGCTAACACTTGCCATGTGTGAAGTTCACCCAATAGAGTTTTTCTTTTGTTTTTTTTTTTTTTTTTTTGTGTGTGTTTTTTTTTTTAGTTTAACCTAGTCTAGGAGGCTGGGATCCAAGATAAACCACATAAGTGCGAAGAGGAAGTTCATAAACTGCGAAGGAGAGCCCACATGAATGGGAAGAGTGATATACCTAAAGATCTATCCATGTGACATACAAGGTTGTCAACCGCATGAGCAACTCCTTGTAGTTTGTTCACCCCATAAAGTCGATGCACGTATCCACCTTCAAAACTTTCAAGATCATGTAGAGCACCTTCTTAAATTATGAATAATGTAAGTCTAATTGAACAGATCATCATTATTACACAACTAAGCGCCTACCTTGATAGGCTGATGCTATGCCTATAAAGTCATGCTCTGAGTTTAATAATCAGCAGTCTTTTCGGAACTTCCTGTTGAGGTTAACGTTCGCTCGCTGTCCCGAGTGGTCATAATTGTAGTTGAGCCCTCACCCTCACCATAAAATCATTGTTGTGCCATTTCCCATCACTAATTGGTGTTGGAATAAGTGGTAGCTCAATGGGGGTGAAGAATCTACACTTTCTGATTTATATATGAGTTTATAATTGATGATAAGAGGCGGGGCACATTGTATATTTTGGTTTCACAGTACAACATGCTATTTTTTGTTAAAAAAAATTATAATTAAATATAGACCACATAGTGAATGGGCTCGTGGTATAAAGAATATGTAAATAGATAAGCGTACTTTTGATGTAGTAAAGACTTTGGTCAATTATTACAGTTTTAGAATGGCTGAGAAGGGTCCAAAAATATTCATTTATCTTACATTGGTGATATTGAAAATATTTCAAGATTTGCAATTTTCCAGGTAGTCTTTGATACATTACATATGAAGCGGATCGCAATAGGGCCAAAGTCTTTCCCCTGGAAGATAATGGGAGGTCCATGGACATCCCCAATAGAAAACTTTTTAAAATCCACAGTTCTGCCAAAAACCGCTGGAATGTTGGAAGGAAAAGAACCTGGTTTTGCAAGACAAACATATTGGAAAACCAAGAACGCCAATGGTTTTCTATAACCTCTCATCTCTATATAACAGACCCCCCTCTGCCACTCCAATCCATCATCCAAACTCCCAACACTTGAAAACTGTAAGACCCCATCCCGAGTTAATCAAGATTAACTCTAATTGATTATAATTAAAGCCAATTAACTGTATTTAATTGAGCTAACAATGGTTTTTGACCAAGTGATATTGATTTAGCCTAAAATGAATGAGTTAGGCTTAATGACATGACAAAGCTTTGAGTAAGCTTACATGAATTGAATTGTAGTTTAGACTCATAGAAAGAAAAATGAGGGACTTATATGTAAATACGAGTTTTCACGTATTTTATCGAATACGGAAACTCTTGATACCAACGTGCGTATCTCGACGAGTACGTTAACTTCCATAATAGACATGAACTCATTCGACGAGAATTGGATCAAATGACCCTTCGTTTGACTTAAAATGAAATGAAATAGGAGGTGGAGGGCCAAAGTGCAAATTATAAGCTTATATAAGCTAAGGATGAATTGATTCATCCCTTGTTCCAAACCCTAGCCCCCTTTTCTTCTTTCGTCTCTTTTCTCTCTTCTTTCTTCCATTTCATGCATCAAGTGAAGCTTTGCAAGTAGTTTTTGAAGAGCCGTAAGCTTCTTCATCTTCTTCCTTAATCCCTATTCAAGTTTCTTGGAGTAAAGCTTTGGAAAGAAGCTTCAAAATTGGGTATTTGGTCTTAAGCTCAAGCTAAGCAAATGAGCTTTCTACAAATAATCTTCATTAGAGGCAAGTATATACTCTCCTCATGATTTATGATGATTTTAGAACTTGTTAGAACTCAAGGGAGCCAAAATCCAATTTTTGACTTCAGAAATTCCGAGCTCATATATGGTATTCTAGGCGCAGGTCGGTCGACTGTCGGACCGAACTGGTCAGGAGCCCATTTTCAAGGTGTTTCATCTTCTGGAAAAGAGACCGACACTTGACCGAGACCTGACCAACATTCCTGATGGAATTGTACACAGAATTCAACTTCTGGAAAGCCGACCGAACTGAGTTCGGTCAGCCGAACTAGTGACTTCGGTTAGCCGAATTAAGTTCGGTCAGCCGAACTAGTGACTTCGGTCGACCGATAAGCTGACCGAACCTGTTTAGGTTCATTTTCAATAGGTTTCAGTCTCTGGAAAGCTGACCGACAGCTAACCGAGACCGAACCGAACTTCCCTCATGGAAATGGAAAAGAAATCCAGCTTCTGGAAAGCTGACCGAACTAAGTTCGGTCAGCCGAAGTGGAGATTTCGGTCGACATGCTGACCGACCTTGTGGAAAATATCAGATTCAAGTCTAATTTTCCTGATTTGAAGCCTAATGTATACAGGCTGTGTTTTGGTTAATATTTAAGCCTTTATAGGTGTAAAATAAATTCTCTGAATGCACAAATAATATCTATAAAATAATGTTCAACGAAAATAACATGTGCATTGGATAATGACAGTTTCACTCGATTAGTTGGTTTAGACGTCTGAATAGAATTGAATAGGACATTGATATTGATATTGAACTGTTTAGAAGTCTGAATAAGATTTGACTAGATTCCGCATAGAAGTTACTTCTATATGGTTCTTACGTTCGTTAGTGAGCTACTTTGACATAATGCTTTCCTATGCTCATTATTGAGCTATACTAACATAATTTACTGAATTAATGAATTGAACTAATATGTTGAATTAGTTGAATTGATTCCAAACCCTACACTGTATTATAATTCTTAATCTCGTTATTGAGCTATATTGAACTAATCTATTGAATTAATCGCATTAATTCCTGAGTCTGACACTAGACTGTAATTTCCTAAGCTCATTATTGAGCTATACTAACATAATATACTGGATTATGGAATGAAATGCTCTTATAGAGCTAAAATGAATAACTATACTATACGTATAAAACTGAATGAAATCAAATGACTACTCGTATAGAAGTAGTCTAACTTCATATAATGTAAGGATAATGAATCGAATGAACTGTTACTAAAGGTAACACTATAATGAACAATCACGAAAGGTAATAATGAAATGAATGATTCCTACTGCAGTAGATGATGTGAGAGCGTTCCGGAGCTCCATGGACATGCCAGTGATCTCTGATCAAGATGCTGGTAGATTTCTCACTTATTTGATGAATTATTGATCCTTGAGTCCTGGGTGATTGAATGGTATGAAAGGAAATAATTACCAAAATTATGTAATAGAAAATGAAGGTCCTTTCAGGTTCTTGAATGGTACGTCCTTCTAATTTGAGCCTGGGACAATATAAATGAATGCATAACTGACTAGTATTTATATTTACAAATACATCGAATTACTTCCGTTGGAAGACATGAAATGAAATAAAATGAATTCTACTATAGTAGTCATAAAGTAATGGTTATTACTTGACTGCATGGAGTAGTACACTATAATTAGATTGAAAGGTATATTGTTAGGGATGTCTTAAGTACTTAGTATTAAGTTGTATAGAACTGTTAGATTGATAAATTGACATGTTCTTATATAATTGATTTATTGATTGATAGTATGATACCATGTACTATCATAGAATTATATGTACATTGTTGAACCATCGTGTTCACGGTGTTATTGATGACATTGCAGGCCCAGTTGCCCGCGCCATCAGCAGACGAAGTTCAATCGAATGGACTTGAATCGGAGTGCGAAGTGAACAAAAATGTTTTGGAGATGGTTTTAATTTTGTAAGTGCAAAAAATGTGACTCACAAGATTAGGGGTGCCTGATAGGACTTATCCAAAGAGATTAGGAAGATCAGCTGCCTCAAAGCCTGAAAAGGAAGAACAAACGGTCAGAGGACCCTCTCCGATGCCTAAGTTAGTGTATGAACTTGAACTAAGGAAGGAGAGGAAGAACAGAGGCAGAGTCACAGCTATCAAGTGTGTAGGTTGCGTACCTTGGTTATGGAATGTGGTCCTATTTATAGAGGACTCTACCTGATATTTTGGATGATATTTTGGAGTGGGTCCCTTGATTTGATAGGGAAGCTCTTATCAGCCCACAAAGTAATAAATGCGGGTCCATCTCAGCCCACAAAGCATTTATTGCCAGTTCGATCAGCCCACATTGCATTAAATGCATGTCATGTTGGGCCAGATCATGTTGGACGCTTTTGGCGGTAGAGGTCCCATCGGATCCATCCTCGGGCCTTGCCCTGATTTGGCTATAGCCGCTGGATGCCGCCCTGTCAGCGATCTGGCGAAGATTGTGGACGGCTGGGATGTCGCATCTGTCCCTCTAGCTCGCGCCCCTATTCTGCCACGTGTCTGATGACGTGGCGGGCGTGGGGCGCGAGAGGGGATTCTTCTTCATTTCGGCTTCCGTCCCGGCTCCTTCGGTCGGGGTCAGGCTCTCAGCCGAGGTCGATCCTTGGTAGCCGAGCTCGGCACTAGCAGCCAAAGTAAGTCTGGTTTCGGCTGAAGCCTTTGTCCCGGCGGCCGAGGCGTGTCTGGATGGCACGTGAGAGTGCTAATTGACATCTTATAGCCGAGATTAGCATAATCCTGGTGTCTTGAAAATCTCCCCACATAATTGCCCCCTAGCTTGTGACTTCTTAAGGGCCCTAGCCTTTAGGGGTCGGAAGCTAGAGAGTCCGTCTGGAGATGTCTTGATCATTGCTTGGCGCCGCTTCGACTTCTCCGAGGCAATAAATGTCGCGTCCCGTTCGCCCCAGGAAATGAACCGGTGGCTACACGTGTCGCTTCCTCACTGATCGTGCCGTCAAATTGATGAGATAGGCACGGATCACGAAACCTGTCTTTTCGATTTCTTAAATGGCGCCCAAAGAGCGCTTCCTTCCCCTATAAATCGGGTTGTCTTCCTCCGTTCTTCTTTTTTTATCTTTTCTTCTGATTTTCTTTGCCCTTGCCTTTGATTCCTGCTTTGGTCTTCGTCCGTCTCCTCAAGATCTTTCCATAGTGCTCCCAGGCTGATTCCTGATTCGCCCTTCTATTTCAGTAAGTGACTCCGTGCCCCTATCTTTTTTAGGGTTTCTGCCTTTAGGGTTTCTTTTCACCTTCTTCTCCTAAGCTGTAGAGATGGCCGCCCCTAGGTTTCAGTTAGATACGTCTGAGGGCATGGCTAGGTTTAGGGCAACGTTCAATATCCCGGAGGGGGTCCGCCTCAGGCCGGCGACTCCCTGCGACCACGCCCTGCGCTGCTGGTCCAGCGGCTGGATGCCGTTCCCTTTTATCTCTGTGACCGAGGGCGGGGTCAGATTCCCTTTGCATCCCCTGTTTAGAGCCTGCCTTAGTGCCTGGTCCATCACCCCTTGCCAGCTGATGCCCAATGGCTTCAAAGTCATCATGGGCACGACGAAATTGAACGAGATCTTGGGAATCAACTTGGGCATCCACGATATTGAGGATGTGTATGACATCTGTAAGGCTGGGGGAGACAACTATTATCTTCGGGTGAAGCAGCTCCGAAAATGCTTCGTCCTGGCCTTGGAGGATTCTGGTAAAAACGCCGAGGAAGATCTTTTCTGTGTTTCGGGGGAATGGGAGTTCGGCACTGGTGAGGACAGGACGCTCAGGGTCCCTCGCCATCTCAGGGCCGTCCCAAGTAAACACCGACTCTTCATTCTGCTCCTTTTGCTTAACTTTTGTATTGCCGAACTGATACTTTTGTTGTTTACTGTGCAGAACTGCGAGCGAGGCAGCGCCGAGCGGTAAGCGACGGTTGGAAAAAGAACGTCGCCAACCACAGGAAGGTCGAAAAGTACGCCGGGCACGAGAACAGATCGGCCTGGAAACTGTTAGGGTACACGCCGAGGTACCGTGGCCATTACAAGAGGACTGGGGCGGTGTCAGAGGATGAGCTGCAGCCTGATCTCCCTCCTATTACTGTGGCCGTGCCTGCGGGCGTTCCTCTGATCGATCCTGCTGCGAGCCGAGCTGCGTCCGGCGCTGAGGCATCTACTTCTTCCAGTTCGGGGTCTCCGAGTCTAAGAGAGGTCGTGGAGGCTTACTCATCTGACCAAGAAGGAAGGATGGAGGGCAGCTCAAGAGTGCCAGGAACCAAGGATCCGGCGGCCAAGTTTAGGCGCGGATCCTCTTCTTCTGCAACGCCTTCAACTGCCAGCACCCGTGTGGCTCCGGGGTCGGGGGGGCGCTGCTGTTACTTCTGCCCCTGCCACTACACCGAGCGAGGGAGCGCGGAGGCGCTCACCGGATCGCCCGAGAGAGGGGTCTCCGCCCAGGAAGAGGTCCAAGGCATGGGAGAAAGACTCAGGGGTTGAACAGGCCCTGAAAAGCAAGACGCCTGTGCGTGCTTCCGGAGGCAAGGCTCCGCCTGAGAAGAGCGCGCCAGCGAACAGGGCTGCTGCCGAGACGGCTCGCGACCTCAGCGTCATTGTAGGGCAAGGGTCCGGATCGGCCTCAGGACCTCGCGCTACCCCGGCGGCGTGGAGGCCTAGATTGGAGACTCAGCCCGGGAAACCTTTAAACGTGGAGGACCGGGTGTAGGGGAATTCTCTCGTCATCGGGGCCCTCACCAAAGCCTGTGCCCTGCCGCGTGACATGGAGCAGCATGCGAAGTATGACAACGAGAGTCTGCTGGGCTCGGCGATCCAGGCTGCTCTCCTGGTAAGTACCTTTGATGCTCTTTTGATGTATTTCATTTCGGCTGCTTCCATCTGACTTGTTTTCTTTTGCAGAATGTGCAGAGGCTCCAGTTGGTAGTAGAAAGGAGCGACAAGAACGTCTCCAAGATCACCCAACTAGAGTCTGAGATGGATAAATTGAAGAAAGAGCTGGCGGACCTGAGGAAGAACAGCGCCGAGGCAACTGCACAGTTGGACGTGGCGCTGATCAGCATTATTGATCTCACCTCGACAACCCATCAGTTGAGGGGTGAGATATGGGTCAAGACGAAAAGGCTGGCCGAGCTGGAGATAGAGCTGGCCAAAGCGAAGGCTGATTAGGCGGCAGAGTCGACGAGGCAGCGTGCTAAAGTTCTAGCTAGGCGTGCCGAAGTTGAGAAGTTTCAGAAAGAAAATGCCGAACTGAAGGCTCGGTATGCCGAGGTCGAGCGGCTGAAGAAGGAGAACGCTGACCTCAATCCTCTCTGCAGGCTAAGGCCCAATCTTCCTTTCAAAAGGGGGTGGACCAGGCCACAGAGGAGTATGAGAGACAGGTGGAGGGGATCACCTCCATTCTGTTCGAGGAGGGATGCCTGGCCGCACTGAAGCGAGCGGGGGTTCCTGAAGACCACCTGGTCTATCAGAACCTGCCGAAGTACTCTGGCCCAGAATCCGAGCCGAGTTCCGTTCCGCAGACTGAGAGTGCCAAGGCTTATGCCCCCGCTGCTGGTCCTATCTCGGATGGCGCTCCACCTATCCTTTCAGCTAGTGATGCTCCAGTTGCATCTTTTGCGGGCGACGCTCTTTCTGCCCCTCCTGCGGGTGATGCGCCAAATGAGGCCGTGGTTGTCGCCGAGACCGCCGGTCCATCAGAGACCGTGATAGTGCTGGTTGAGTCGCCGAAGCCCTTGTAGCTAATTGTACTTTTCCCGCTTTCAGACTTGTAGTTTTTCTTTCCTTTTGAAATGCAATGTGGACCGGCTTGTAATCTCCAGCTTGGAATGAAAAAGCAAAGTTTATTCAATTGAGTTTTCTTCTTTCTCTTTCTTTTTGAGTTCGGCTCTTTGTGCTTGAGTTTTGCTAAGTGCTGTGACGTGACGTGAGAGTCTTGAGTTGGAGAGAGTACCAAACGGTCTTCATGGTTATCTACATCGATATCCCGCATTCTGAGGCTCATAAATAGCAGTAAGTTCAGAGGTACGGCCGATGCGGAAAACGAGCAGATGGCTCCACGTGTCACCATCGGAGCCGTTAGTCAACTTGTGGAAGACGTGCGCTCCACACGAGGCATGGGAAACCTCGCCTCATTGATGGGTCTTTGATTACCGAGCCCTTCCTCCTTCTATAAATAGAGGCAGCAGGCCTGCCATGGGAGAGCAAAACGAACCTGAACCAGAGACCCTTCTTCTTTTTTATTTCTCCGAGTGATGAGGATCTATCCGCGTCTGCCAGACGTTCTGGCAGTTTCGCCTTGTAGAACTCATTTAGGAACCTTCGCTCTGACCAAACCTTTTGCGACTGAAGACAGCTTCCTCTGGGAGGGGCTGTCGCCGGAAGTCGTGGTCTGCGCGTTCTCTGAAGAAGGTCCCCGTGGACCACGCGTTCTCTGAACGCGGGTCCACGGCCAACTCCCACCTATGTGGTTGTGAGGAGATCATCTCGTGCCTATGCGGCTGGGAGGTGATTAACTCTTGTCTATGGGGTTGGGAGTTGGTTGCGCACTTGATCCTGCTGGGTCTTGTCTTGATCCTGCAGGATCTTGTGTGGCATTGAGGACCAGATCTCCAAGCCTTCGGGCTGAAGATCTCCAAGCTGTGGACCAGGAGCTTGAGCTTGTTTGCAAACTATGGTCTGACTAACCATAGGGTATTGTAGAGCTCCTGGCATAGAGCACCCGATCGAAAAGCGTCCGGGTTGCGGACCAGTGAAGATCAGAACTTCCAAGCTGCGGGCCGGTGAAGATCAAGACCTCCAAGCTGCCCTTCATTTTCTGTTTTTAGAGGACTGCGAGCCTCCTTACTGTATTCTGCTTTTCTTTTCTGTAACCCATGTAATGAAGAAATTACATTTAATAAAAAATGAAGTTTCTGATCAGATGAAATGTGTATTCTGCATCTTTGCATTCTTTTTTGCTTTTCTGTGCTGCTTTTCTGCACTTCTGTGCTTGCACTGCTCTTTTCTTTATTTCTGTGCTGTTTTTCTGCACTTCTGTGCTTGCACTGCTTTGTCTTTCAAAGACTGCTATTAGCTGAGATGAACCCAGAGTCTCGAGGATCTCGGCTGCGGGAGCCTGAGTCCGGGATCGATCTCGGGGGGTGTATGAACCCAGAGTTTAGGGAAGACTGGATGTGTAAATCCGAAGTCAGTCCCAGGGTATATGAACCCAGGGTTTTAGGAGCGACTGGATGTATAAATCCTAAGTCAGTCCATGGGCACGTGAACCCAAAGTTTAGGGAAGACTGGATGTGTGAATCCGAAGTCAGTCCCAAGGTGTATGAACCCAGGGTTTTAGGAGCGACTGGATGTATAAATCCTAAGTCAGTCCATGGGCACGTGAACCCAAAGTTTAGGGAAGACTGGATTTGTGAATCCGAAGTCAGTCCCAAGGTGTATGAACCCAGGGTTTTAGGAGCGACTGGATGTATAAATCCTAAGTCAGTCCATGGGCGCGTGAACCCAAAGTTTAGGGAAGACTGGATGCGTGAATCCGAAGTCAATCCCATGGTGTATGAACCCGAAGCTGCCGAACTCAGATAAGATGACACAGATTGATGACAGGGCAAATGCTGCTTTTATTGATCATGAGACTTTCATTACATCTTAGAAATAGAACTTCTTCAAGTGAGATGCATTCCATGGTCTCGGCAACTGCCTGCCTTCCAAGTCTTCAAGTTTATAAGAAGATAGTCCTGCTATTGAAACCACCCTGAACGGGCCATGCCAGTTTGGGGCCAGTTTGCCTTCATTTGGGTCTCTGTCAGCTGGCAGGGTCTTCTTCAGAACCAGTTCTCCTACTGAGAAACTTCTCTCCTTGACCTTTTCGTTATATCCTCTGGCTAGTTGTTGCTGATAGTCGGCTAGTCATATGGCCGCTGCTTCTCGGCGCTCATCGGCTAGGTCTAGCTCCATCGCCAGGTTCATCTCGTTTCGGCCTTGGTCGACAAGCTCTGTTCTCAGGGTAGGGAGGCCAATTTCTAAGGGAATGACCGCCTCCATCCCATAGGCCAGAGAGAAAGGTGTCGCCGAGGTGGATCGTCTCGGAGTCGTCCTGTATGCCCACAACACGCTGGGGAGCTCCTCTACCCATCTCTCTTTCGCTTTGTCCAATCGCTTCTTCAGGCCGTCAAGCAGTACTTTGTTAGAAATTTTGGCCTGACCATTGCTCTGCTGGTACGCCGGAGTGGAGTAGTGGTTCCTGATGCCATGCTTTTGACAGAAGTCTCTGAAGAAGTTGGAGTCGAACTGAGTCCCGTTGTCTGAAATCAGGATCCTGGGGATGCCGAACCTCGTTATGATATTCTTCCATAAGAAATTCTTGGAGTCCCTTTCAGTGATGGAGGACAGCGGTTCAGCTTCTACCCACTTCATGAAGTAATCTGTAGCAACTATCGACCATCTCTTGTTCCCTGGAGCCCGGTGGAGGGGTCCCACAATGTCCAGCCCCCATTGGGCGAAGGGCCATGGACTAGATAGGGGACTCAAGTCTTGTGCTGGCTGATGAAGAGAATGGGAGAACTTCTGGCATTTTTCACATTTCCTGGCATATACCTGCGCGTCCTTCTGCATATACGGCCACCAGTAACCTTGGCTTATAACTCTATAGGCCAGCGACCGTCCTCCGATGTGACTTCCGCAGATTCCTTCGTGGATATCATACAAAAAGTCGTCCACCTTGCTTGGGCGGACGCATTGGAGGTAGGGACCTGTGAAGGATTTTTTGTAGAGCTTGCCTTCAGGGGATAGCCAGAATCGGGCTGCCTTGAGTCTGATTCGGTGGGCTTCATTCTTATCTTCGGGGAGCTGGTCGTCCTTTAGGTAAGAGATGATTGGGTCCATCCAGCTCGGGCCGAGATCAACGCACAAGACTTGCCGAGATGAATGGAGCTCTAGGCTTGATCTCGGTATCGATCCAACCTCAACGGTCCTTTTCTTTCCTGCTTCGACAGCGGAGGCAGGTTTGCAAGCGCATCAGCATGCGTGTCAGTATCTCTGGAGATCTGCCTGACCTCGGCTGTCTGGAAATGAGAGAGCAGTTTCTTCGCGAGGGCTAAGTAGGCCGCCATCCTGTCGTCCCTAGCTTGGTAGTCTCCAGTGAGCTGGCTAGTTACTAGTTATGAATCGCTGAAGACCACCAATTGCTGGGCTCCGAGGATTCGGGCGCTATTCAGCCCTGCTATCAGAGTTTCGTACTCCGCTTCATTGTTCGTTGCTTTGAAGTCCAAGGTGAAGGCTTGTTCTATGACCAGTCCTTCTGACGATTGGAGAACTATGCCGGCGCCAGCTCTCTTGGAGGTGGACGAGCCGTCGACGAAGACCCTCCATCCCGAGACAGGAACTTGGCTCTGAGAAAGTTGTTCGACCTCGGTGACTTCATGCTCATGCCCTATGCCCCCCAGTTCGGTGCCGGGCTGGGTCGAAGCCGAGCTCGGAGAGACAAACTCAACAATGAAGTCTGCTAGAATCTGGGCTTTGATCGCAGTCCTGGGACGGTACTGGATGTCGTACTACCCCAATTCGACCACCCACTTTGAGATTCGCCCTAAAAAATCAGCTTTCTTGAATATGGATCGGAGTGGATGCTCCGTGATAACCACAATGGTGTGGGATTGAAAATAATGGGAGAGCTTGCGGGAGGCACTGACGAGTGCCAGCGCAAGCTTCTCAAGCAAAATGTATCTGGTCTCGGCATCAAGGAGTATCTTGCTCGTATAGTAGATTGGTTTTTGGACTCCATCGTCCTCCCTGACGAGGACGGAGCTCACTGCATGATCCGAGACCGCAAGATACAGATACAATATCTCCCCCTGAGTTGGGGTAGAGAGTAAAGGTGGTGAAGACAGATAAGTTTTGAGTGCTTCCAATGCTTGGTCGCACTCAGGGGTCCATTGAAACTTTAAATTCTTTTTCAGAAGCTGAAAGAAAGGCCGACACTTATCTGATAATCTGCTGATGAAGCGATTGAGTGCTGCAGCCATGCCAGTTAGCTTCTGGACCTCCTTGGTAGTAGATGGGCTTTGGATTTCCAGGATTGCTGTGATCTGGTCCGGGTTGGCCTCTATCAACCTCCGCGTTACTAGGCTTCCGAGGAACTTACCAGAAGCGACGCCGAAAGCGCACTTGGAGGCATTCAGTTTGAGCTTGAATTCTCGGAGGATGCTAAAGACTTGGGCCAGATCCGCCAGATGGTCGCTGGACTGCTTGGACTTGACGACCATGTCGTCAATGTAGACTTCGACTGTCTTGCCGAGCTGAGCCTGGAACATTTTTGTGACGAGACGCTGATAGGTTACCCCCGCATTCTTCAGTCCAAAGGGCATCACCTTATAACAATAAATGCCGTGGGGGGTTATGAATGCAGTTTTTTCCTCGTCCAGCTCATACATCGGAATCTTGTGGTAGCCTCTGTAAGCGTCGAGGATGCTCATTCGGTCATGGCCAGCAGTGGCGTCGATCATTTGATCAATCTTTGGAAGAGGGAAACTATCCTTCGGGCAAGCTCTGTTAAGGTCTGTGAAATCCACGCATACCCTCCACTTGCCAGTCTTCTTTTTCACTACCACTGTATTGGCCAGCCACACTGGGTACTGGACCTCCCTGATCGCGCCTGCCTCTAGCAACCTGTCGACTTCTTCGACCACCACTTCCGTCTACTGCAACCCCATCCTGCAGGCCCTCTGCACTACTGGCTTGTGGTTGGGATCCACGTTCAGCCTGTGGCACATGACCTCGAGGTCAACCCCAAGCATTTCGCTCGGAGTCTAAGCGAAGACGTCTATGTTCTGCATCAGGAATCTTGAGAGCTCGGCTCTCTCAGGGTCAAGCAGCTGGGTGCTGTTAGGAAGAATCTGTCAGGGTCGAGTGGATCGATCCTGACTTCGGCTAGATCTTCAGTGCTCTTCTTGTCAGGACCTCGGCCGATCTCGTCCAGCCCCCTTTCAAACTTTGCCAAATTCACTCGCTCTGGCTCCTTCTCTCTAGGGACCACGGCCAACATACACTGCCTGGCCAGCTGCTGATCCCCTTCTATTGTAACCACCTCCATCTTGCCTTCCTTGTCTTCGAATACGAACTTCAGCTTCTGATGGAGAGTGGAAGGAACTGCTTCCATCCTGTGGAGCCATGCCCTGCCCATAATGGCATTGTAGGGGGAGGGGGCGTCCACCACAAGGAAGTCGGTCATCACCGAGGCTCCGCGCACTCTGGTCTCCAGAGTGATTCTCCCCTTGGGGTAGATCGGCTTGGCACTGAACCCTATCAGAGGCATGCGAGCTTCCTTCAAATCAGCCTTCGAGAGCCCCATCTTCTTGAAGCATCCATAGTAGAGGATTTCAAATGAGTTGCCAGAGTTGATGAGGATCCGTTTCACTATGAAGTCTCGCAGCTTCATCGTCAAGAGCAGGGGATCATTATGGGGGAGTTGCACTCCCTCGAGGCCCTTATCTGAAAATGAGATAGCTTGGCGCTCGCGCCGTGCTCGCTTGGACGCTGGTCCGAGCTCGGCTCTCATAACCTCCTTTCCATGCGAGGCCTGCCTGGCCTCGGCACGAGCCCGGGCGTTGCCTCTAGCTGAGGGAGAGGGAACTGAGGGCGCCAGATGGATCACATTGATGATCTTCTCAGACTCCTCGCTGTCTTGGGTCCTTATCAGCGCTCTGATGAGCTCGGCCGCTGCCGCCGCCGCCGGCATCTCCTGCCTTGACGAACTCCTCAAGGTGGCCTTCCTTGGCGAGCTTCTCCAGGTGAGACTTCAAGGTCCTGCACTCCTCGGTTTTGTGCTCATTCTGCTTGTGGTAGGCACAGAACCTGTTCTGGTCACGGGTGGAGGGATCACTCTGCATGGGCTGAGGCCAGTTGAAGAATGGCCTGCTCTTGATCTTGTTCATAATCTGGTGGATCGGCTCCCTGAAGACAACATTCACAGCCTGGTAAGCATCGGGAGGAGGTCTGGTCTTCCTGCTGCCCCCAGACCTGGACGCTGTAGCTTTTGCCATGCTGGAGACCCAGGCTTGTTTCGGCTCTTCCTTCCGGAAGGGCTTCTTGTCCCTCTTTTGGGGCTGGTTGCCCTTATCCTTGTGTCCCGCGCCGTGGCTTTCCCAGGCCCGGATTTCATCTTCCTCCCGGGTGACATAGCGCTTTATCCTGGACATCAAGGCTGGCACGGAAGTTGCGGGGTCTCCGGCCAGGTCTTTCCTCAGCTCGTTCCCTGGTAACAGGGCATTCTGGAAGGCGAAAATCGCCACTTCGTCCTTGGAAACTTCGATCTGGCTGTAAATCGCCCAGAACCGCTGGGCGAACTGGGTGATGCTCTCGCCCCGCTTCATCTTCAGGGCAAGTATATCAGCATCAGTCTTGGGGACGACGCTGTAGGCTTGGAACTTCTTCAAGAAAGAGAGCCGGAGCTATCTCTAACTCGATATAGACTTCTCTGGGAGGGCGCATAACCACTTCAGGGGGAGGTCACCTAGATTGGAGGAGTAGATTTTGCAGTTGAGGTGGCCCTCGTTCCCCCAGATGGACATCCTCTGGGAGAAATGCCGGAGGTGAGCGACTGGATCTGAGACTCCGTCGTAAGGGACGAACCACGGGACAGAGAACTTCTTGGGCAGGGGAGTCTCCTCGATATCCCGTGTAAAGGGGGAGGCCCCCAGATCGGTGGGGCCGCAAATATCTTGCTAGTCTCGGGCGAGAATAGCCATCTCCATGTTATGCTGAAGAGCCAGCTTAATGCGCCTTTCGAGCCGCTCCTGCTCGTCATCCTTCCGTGGCGACAGTGCTTCTGACTTACGCTTCGAATGGCCTCGACTGTGGTGGCTGCGAGCTTGGCTGTCTCGGCCATGATGGCTTCGACCATTGCTCGAAACTTCGTCGTTGGCCAGACTACGCTTCTGGTCCAGAAAAGCTCTCAAATCCTCGCGGGAGGGCTGGACTGCCTTGCTCTGGGCGGATCTCTTCTCGCCTTGGGGCCCGGAGGGCTGCCTTGCTGAGGTGGCTCCTGCTGCTCTCAGTTGCTGCAGGAGTTGGCGGATTATTCTCTCCTGTTCCTGGATGAGGGCATTTTGAGCCGCGATATCTCCTCTGTCATCGAGGTGTCGCGGACGGCGTGGCTTGTCGACCGCTACAGCTTTGTCTTTCTGGGGACGCTCGTGTCGCCGCTCGTCCCGTTGGGGAGGCGTGACTTCGTCGCCCGGGGATGAATCCTCAACTTGCTCTTGGAAGGGAATTTCGACTAAGAGGTGCAAGCCTAGGCGATCCTCGCCTGCAGACGCGCCAATCCCCGCTCCGGACCTCCCTTGAGGAGGGGCGTCCGTCGACGGGCCCGGTCGCTGGATCATCGCTCTTGAAGACTCTCCACCTTTCTTAGCTTTTGGAATCATGGTATTTGGGAAGATTGGGATAGTACTTTCCTACAGACGGCGCCAATTGTAAGTGTAAAAAATGTGACTCACAAGATTAGGGGTGCCTGATAGGACTTATCCAAAGAGATTAGGAAGATCAGCTGCCTCAAAGCCTGAAAGGGAAGAACAAATGGTCAGAGGACCCTGGCCTGGGCAGCGCAAGGCTCTCCGATGCCTAATTTAGTGTATGAACTTGAACTAAGGAAGGAGAGGAAGAAGAGAGGCAGAGTAACAGCTTTCAAGTGTGTAGGTTGCGTACCTTGGTTATGGAATGTGGTCCTACTTATAGAGGACTCTACCTGATATTTTGGATGATATTTTGGAGTGGGTCCCTTGATTTGATAGGGAAGCTCTTATCAGCCCACAAAGTAATAAACGCGGGTCCGTCTCAGCCCACAAAGCATTTATTGTCAGTCCGATCAACCCACATTGCATTAAATGCATGTCATGTTGGGCCAGATCATGTTGGACGCTTTTGGCGGTAGAGGTCCCATCGGATCCATCCTCGGGCCTTGCCCTGATTTGGCTACAGCCGCTGGATGCCGCCCTGTCAGTGATCTGGCGAAGATTGTTGACGGCTGGGATGTCGCATCTGTCCATCTGGCTCGCGCCCCTATTCTGCCACGTGTCTGATGACGTGGCGGGCGTGGGGCGCGAGAGGGGATTCTTCTTCATTTCGGCTTCCGTCCTGGCTCCTTCGGCCGGGGTCAGGCTCTTAGCCGAGGTCGATCCTTGGTAGCCGAGATCGGCGCTAGCAGCCAAAGTAAGTCTGGTTTCGGCTGAAGCCTTTGTCCCGGCGGCCGAGGCGTGTCTGGATGGCACGTGAGAGTGCTAATTGACATCTTATAGCCGAGATTAGCATAATCCTGATGTCTTGAAAATCTCTCCACACAAATTTAATCATTTTGAGTAGAAAGAAGAGTTTGACAACCAGAGCATGGGTCGTTGCTGCTAGCATAGGGGCCGTTGAAGCACTGAAAGATCAAGGATTCTTCTGCCGATGGAATTATGTTATCAGATCCTTACATCAACCGGCAAAGAAGAACATGGGTTCTTATCTGCAAGCCCAGAGAATTCCAACATCAATAGATTCATCAGCTTCATCTTTGGTAATACAGAGAGGAGTAGGAGATGAGAAATCCAGGCAGTCGGAAGAATCTATGAGGAAAGTGATGTATTTGAGCTGCTGGGGTCCCAACTGACAACGACGCCAATTTGTTTTCCTCCTTTTTTACCCAAAAACAAGCCTTAAGAAAATCTTTTGGAGAGAGAGAGAATTTGCAAAGAGTAAGCATTCTGATTGAAACGAAATTGCTGGTTGTATATATAGTTGTTATTTTTGCTGTAATTAAACCAAGTTTTAAGATGGCAGATTTATGAGAAGAGAGATCTGTTTTGATGGTTCTATTCTCAAAATTTGATTTTTTCTTTGAGATATAATTGGGAAGAAAATGGATTCAAAATAAAGAACATATACTATTAAAAGGCATTCTTAAAATTCTATATGCCAAATCTTACTAAAAAAAGAAAAATGCACTCACAAGAAAGAGAACTCAAAATTTAAGATATAAATTTTCATATATTTTGATTTGAAAGTTATTTCGAGTCAAAATGGAGTTAATTGAATTGTCATCATGTCCAAATATTGTTCATCCAAAATGGGTGCTCTAATGCAAGAACAATTCATCTCACCGTACCGACTACTCATAAATAGGCAGGAAATGATCTACAAAGGACCAAAACTGATCTCCTCATTGGTAGGAAATGGTTATTCAGTCACCACTCTAGTATATTAAATTTGATATTCATTTATTAGATTTCAATTTACAATAATTCTTTTATTAGAAATTTAATATAGAGAAAAGAAAAAGAGTAATTTACCCGAAAAAGGACCTTAGATGGTCACTAGACGAAAAAGGAGACACTAGTTTATATGCTACGAAACCGGTATTCCCGCCAAAAAATATTATTTTTTTGCTTATTTTCTACAAGGAACGACGTCGTCACAGATTAACACAGCAATTTTCGCATTAGCTTCTGTGAAGCAACGATGACGTCAGATATTAAAGCACACTTTCTTCCACTAGCTTCTGTGAAGCAACGACGTCGTCAGATATTAAAGCACACTTTCTTCCACTAGCTTCTGTGAAGCAACGACGTCGTCAGATATTAGAGCACACTTTCTTACAAATTTTATCTTCTGTGTGGCAAAGACGTCGTCACTGACCATTGCAATCGAAAAAAATGATGTGTGTATTGGTTTTATGTGTGAGCGCAATACAAGACATGGACATACAAGCTTCGTTTCTTGCAATAAAAAAGCACATAACTCGGCATTCAAAATTTCATATTAAAACATTCAATAATCAACTATAAAGCAACATTCAATAATCCATAACAAGCGAACGGTCTCTCCCAATAATGTTATGGATTTTTGTACATTCAATAATCCATAACATTCTAATAATCCCTCTTCTTGTGCGGACTTGTGTTCGTTTGTGGAAGGATGAATGTAACGCCCCACCCTACACGCATGCATGATATTGTCCGCTTTGGCACACGGGCCTCACGGTTTTATTTCTGATGGGCCTCAACCCATCAAAAGGCCTCATGCAAGGTAAGGGTGTAAGATTTACATATAATCCCAATCACTTTCCTCTCTATAGTCGATGTGGGACTCCGGGGCGTCACATTCCACCCCCTTAGGGCTGCACGTCCCTGTGCAGTAGCCTGCCAGCCCTCTTGGCCCGCCCACATGGAAACCCGCCCACTTGCACCAGACCACGGTAGGGGACCCACACTCGAGCTAGTCGAGAGTCGACTCTGATACCATTTGTAACACCCCACCCTACACGCATGCATGATATAGTCCGCTTTGGCACACGGGCCTCATGGTTTTGTTTCTGATGGGCCTCAACCCATCAAAATGCCTCATGCAAGGTAAGGGTGTAAGATTTACATATAATCCAATCACTTTCCTTTCTATAGTCGATGTGGGACTCCGGGGCGTCACAATGAAAGATTCATTGTAGGTATATTAAGGTTGGATTTGACTTGAATGTTTATGTTGGCAATTCGCTCATCTCTATGTATGCCAAGACTGGGTGTATTAACTTTGCAGAGAAAGTGTTTTCTTGAAATGCCGATGAGGGATTCTGTTTCTTGGAATTCGATGATTGGTGGGTATGCTTTAGATGGGGATGGGTGGAAGTCGCTGTCATGATTCCAAGAAATGATGGAGTGTGGTATCGAAACTGATCGGTTCACTGTAATCAGTGCACTTACTGCTTGTTCTTTGGTGAAATCAGTCAAACATGGGATGGGGATGGATGGAAGTCAACTCACGTTGACAGTGAGTGGAGAGAAAGAGAGAAAATGAAATGTGAGGGGGGGGGGGGGGTTAGTCCATGTTGGTAGTGGATGAAGTGAGAGAGAGGAAGAAAGTAAGAGAGAGAAACAAAGAAAGAAAGAGAAACGGAGAATGCGAAGGGTGGGAGGGGGTACATCACGTTGGCAGGGAGGTGAGTGAGGAAGAGAGAAAAGAAAGAAAGAAAACAGAGAAAGAAAGAGAGAAACAGTGAAAGGAAAATCGGGAAAAACAAAGAGATGGGTTGGGGGGGTTTCGTCGGAGATGATGGTGGCCGGCGGTGATGGTGCTGGTGGTGGTCGCAGATGGTGACAGGGAGCTCCGGGAGCATGGCTGGCTGAGGGAGAGTTAAGAGAGAGAAATGAGAGATGGTAGAAGAGAGGAGCTCAGTCATGGTGATGGCAGCCGCGTCGTCCCACGGCGGCGAGGCAACGAGGAGAGGGAGTGGAGAACGAGAGAGAGAGTGATGAGAGGAAGAAAGAGAATGAGAGGGATGGAGGCTGTTGTGTTGTGGAGAGGGGGAAAGGGGAGTGGTCTAAAAGAGGGAATGGGGGAAAACAATGGGAGGAAGATGGGAAAAATGATGTTTCAAGAGTGATGACGTCGTCACAAGTTTTAATCATTAATAAAAAAAACGGAAGTGGTCCCGTGCCATATTTACTAGTGGCCCATTTTTTGGTTGTAAGATATCTTGGGGCCTTTTTTGGATAAAATTCTCAAAGAAAATTAAACACCTGTGGACCGGTCATACAATGTTAGAGACTTACAAAACTTTCATTCTGACTATAAGTCTAAGCCCACCACACACGTCAATTGGCTACCCAGCAACTTAATTAAACCACTATCCTCAATAACTCCTTTGTGGACCGTAGCTTTGTGGTTTCCCTGGTAACTGACAGGCTCCTTTGTCATGCATCGTGACTGTCAGAAAGGAATCTAATAAGCCAATGATCTGATCCTGCTGTCCAATTCCACCAAGGAGCTCATGACGTTCGCATTATCACTTGATCCACCAGTTCAAGGACAGCACAAGAGATCACAGCTATCATGCCCATGTAGAGAACCCATTTTCCAAAACAATATCACTACCTTTAAGTCATACTAAACACTAGTAGATGATGAGCATATACAACTAAATGAAGAGTATCAGCATATGTAGGTTTAAGAAGGTGGTTTGTGGTTTCTACAAAACTCGATAGCCAAAACCAGGGGTTTCCTCAAGTTGGGGAATGGACAAGGGAATAGGAGTTTCTTTTGTGTGGATCTAGTTTTATTATTATTTTTTCTCTTAAGGCTAGCTTTTCCTATTGCCAACTTGGATTAGTAGCGTCTGTGCATTGGAGATAGGTGTCTCTATCGCCCATTTTTAGCTCAATCCTGAGGACCAGGGACTAATCACTAATTTCTATAGTGAAACTAGAGGTGCCTTGCAACTGATGTATTAGTGGTTTGGCATCCGGTGTCCATTTTTCTCCTTCATAATGCAGCATCTTTTTCAACCTTTTGTCTGCACTAGCTTTGGGTCGCTCTCATTTAGTCCTTATTGAATTATTACTTATCAGAACCGCCAAAAGCGAGAAAGGAAATGTTGAAAGATGCTCTCACCTACCCAGAATCATACTAGCAACTTTTAAGAAAATATAATCATTCAGATAAAACTCACCCTAAGTTTATTGTAGAAAGATAATACACAAAACTAGTCCTTATCTCATAGGATAAGGAGTCAATCATAATCTCATAAATTAACCAGCTATGAAAGTTTTTTTTTGACCCACTAGAATGAATGCTAGTCTAATTAACCAAATCAATGCAATGAATGTAATCAATCAAACAATATAAAACTAGCAAATAAATCTACCAAGCAATCACCACAAGAAGGCAGACACAAATTTAAAGTAGAAACCCTTTTTAGGGAGAAAAACCACGATCTAGAAATCAATATTTCACGAACAGTTACAAGATATACTCACATGCTCCTTTACCTCAGTCTGTACCTCGACATAAGGACCGTAGTTGTTCTTGCACAGAATCCACTAACACGACTTCCATCGTGCACCGTTCTCCTTACTTGATCTCATCACACCTTGTCCACCAAGATGAACTATCTTCTACAAGAGAGTAGAAGCAACAAAATCTTCTAGAGCAGCCCTTCAGAACAATCTCTTAATTACTCTAGAGAAACAAGAAAATCTTTCTTAGGGTATTCTAACCCAAGATCAAGAGAGAATTAACTTCTTGTATTGTATCTTTGGGTTGAGAGAATCACCCAATTTATAGGCCCAAGTTCGTGCTTGAGTACTCTAATTAAACTCTATTCAGAACAGCACTCATCATCGAATTCTTTCATAGAGTCCGGATCAGACTGGCCTTTCCTGTCCAAGCTAGCTATAGCGAGACAGCTTACTGTCTCTCGAATTTATTTGGCTCTGACAACCCAGCAGCTTATGACATATTGACTTTTGGCCTAACAAACTAAATATAATCTCTAATATTCCTCCTCAATCACATGATCTTTTTAGAGATATGTGATTGTTTACATGAAAAATAAATCATATACACTTTGATCTTTGAAAAAATAAATTGGAGGTGGGAAAGGCCTGCATCCCACATCGCCCAAGCAATGGGCTTGATAGGACTTCATATACTTGTTTAGGCCGCTTAAGCTTTTGGGGACCATGGCTGGGCCGTGGCTTTAATACCATATTAATTTTCATCAGCTTATCAATCCAAGGTGGAACCAACTTAACTAGGACCATAGCCGGGTTGATCACTAGATCATCACTGGGCCATGACTCATACACCATATTAATTTTCCTTAGATTTTCATTCATAGGTGGAACAAGCTTACCATTCTTAGGTGGAACACTTTTTTTCCACACTAAATCACTCCTCATTTTGGTATTCGAACTCGCAACCGGGTGCCTTTCAAACTTTATTAAATTTTCTTAGCTAACCATTCCTACCAAAACCTCGTTGAGTTAATAGAAGCAGTGTACATACTTTTTAATACTCCCCTTTCGGTGGAACCCACTTCTCAATACTCCCCCTTAGGTGAAACCTGTTTGGTGTAGACAACATAAATACCTTTCAATACTCCCCGGCCCATTGAGTGGAGCACACTCCTCAATAGTCCCGCTTAAGTGCGACCGGGTTCAATCCACATTTCACAATGTGCACATTTTTTTTCAATGTTCAGACGTTCCTCATTGGACTCAAACTCACCACCGGTTGACTCTAATACCATATTAAATCTCTTTACCTAACCATTTCTACTTAAACCTCGAGGCGTTTGTAGAGATAGCATAAATACTTTTTAATATATACATCACAATGTGCACACATGCACTACGGTACATTTGGGATACACGTGCATGCTCCAAACCACCCAAACTGTGGTGCCCTATATATATATGTTTGGGTCATAAAGAAAACATTATAATAAAGAATCCTAAATAACGATGCCTACTAGGCATGACTGGAATCGGATATAAAAATTTTTCCATATCAGAACCCAAGTTTAGAATAGATGGGTTGGGCACATGTCGCGAGGTTTCAATATCCGATATAGTGGCGGACCCAAAATTTTCAATGGGGTGGAGCGGACAATGGGTCAATTAAAAAAGTCAATCATTCTTTTGCTAATTTTTTTTTTCACTTTAACTATAGAAAAGGAGAAAAAGTATTGCATTTAAATAGATTAGTTGTTGTATGTTTTTGTTATATTTTTTTCATATCAAATTTAAGGATAAGTTCAATTGCGTCAAAATCAATGTCAACTACAAATAATCTCCAATTATAACACAGGTTAAAGATATGATTTTCAATATCTTTTTGTAAGGAGTCCTACTACAAAAAAATAATTAAAAAATAAGCCCTTTCAGTTCCTCAAAAAACTATCGCATCAATTTGCAATCACACTATCCTAAAGAAGCTCTAGAGACCCCCCAAAAGTAATATTAATCATTATATTGTGAGCATTAGTATCTTTATAGTCTTTATCATTTCTTTAAGCTCCAATAGTTCCTTTATTATATGAAACCACCGAATATTTATAAATGAACATTATTAGAATAATCATAAACATCATATTATAGTGAAAGAAAAAAATTCCAAAAAACATGAAATCTGGGGAATTAGGAACTAGGAATTAGGGGAGACTGCGGGATTAGGGCTTACTAATAAAGGGAGTTTGGGGAATTAGGGCATAGGGTTTGCATTTAAAATTTGGGGATTTAGGTTTGGAATTTGGATTTAGAGGTTAAGAGTTCGGATTTAGCCATAATTTCTCAAATTCCATTGATCCTAATCGAGGTTTCCATAGGGTTCTCTGGAGAGAAGGGGAAGTTGAGCCTTACTAGACTCCTCTTTTCCTAGGCTTTGTCTCAAGCAAATGAAAGTTCAACGTTGATATCTCTCTCATCTCCACAAAGATATCCATAACTCATACAAGGCAAGAGAGACAAACCACACAGTTGTTTTTTCAACCCCTTCTCCCTTATCGCCGCTAACTCCAAGCTCCACCATATCTTCTTTCAACAACGTCCACGATGGCATATTTGGAGACGACCTGGATGATAAAACCAATAAAAGGAGAAACAACATCTAAGAAAGCAAGGTCAAGATCACATTAAAGGTGGAGAATCGCAAACAAAAGTCTTCATCTTCCTCCTTCAGTCATAGCATGGAGAAGAACTACGTGGTTTCGCTCTATCATAGAGATCAAAGGAAAATGATTTTTTTTTTCTATTCCTTTCCACCGGCTAGGACAAGAATAGGGTGAACTAGGTGGGGTGAATATTTTAACTTAATTGGGTCATGGGTCAAAGGCCCATTACACTTTTTGGTTATTTTGGAACTGACCTAGGGCGACCGCCCCAAGCCAGATCAACATGGGTCCTCAATGCGTTTGTAGAGATAGTATAAATACTTTTTAATAAATAATTTTTAATATATACTTCACGTGCACACATGCACGTACAATACATTTGGAATATACGTGCATGCACCAAACCACCCAAACTGTGGTGCCCTATATATGTTTGGGTCATAACGGAAACATTAAAATACAAATCCTAAATAATGGTGCAAATGAGTCATGCCGGACCTGGCCCCCTACTAGGCATGATCGGAATCGGATAAAAAAAAATATTCCAGATCAGAACCGAAGTTTAAAACAGATGGGTTGGGAACATGTAGCGAGGTTCCAATATCCCATGTAATGGCGGACCCAGGATTTTTGTTGGAGTGGGGAGGACAATGGTCAATTAAAAAATGGAATCATCTTTTGCTAGATTTTTTTTTCACTTTAACTATAGAAAAGGAGAAACAATATTGCATTTTAATAGATTAGCTGTTGATTGTTTTATTTATATTTTTTTCTTATCTAATTTTAAGATAAACTCAATTGCGTTAAAATCAATGTAAACTACCAATAATCTCCATTTATAACATAGGTTAAAGACATGATTTTCAATCCCATTTTGTAAGGAATCCTATTACAAACGCCAAATTTACAAATAAGGCCTTTCAATTCCTCAAAAACTAGCGCATCAATAAGCAACCACACTATAACAATACTAAAGAAGCTCTAGCGACCCCCAAAAATTAATATTAATCATTATATCGTGAAAATTAGTATCTTTATAGTCTTTATCATTTCCTTAAGCTCCTAATAGTTCCTCTATTATATGAGACTGCCAAATATTTATAAATGAATATTATTGGAATAATCATAAACATCATATTATAGTCGAAGAAAGAAAGTTCAAAAAACATGAAATCTAGGGAATTAGGTTTGGAATTTGCATTTGGAGGTTAAGAGTTTGGATTTAGCCATAATTTCTCAAATTCCATTGATTCTTATCTAGGTTTCCATTAGGGCTCTTTGGAGTGAAGGAGAAGCTGAGCCTTATTAGACACCTCTTTTCCTAGCCTTTGTCTCAAGCAAATGAAGGTTTGACATTGCTATCTCTATCATCTCCACAAAGACATCCATCTCTCATACAAGGCAAGAGAGACAAACCACATACATAGTTGTTCTTTAAACCCCTTCTCCTATGCCACCGTTGACTCCAAGCTTCACCATATCTTCCCTCAACGGCTTCTACGTTGGCAAATTTGGAGATGACCCAAATATAAAACCAATAAAAAGAGAAGCATCATCTAAGAAAGCAATGTCAAGATCACATAAAAGGTGGAGAAGAGCAAACAAGATTTGCATCTTCCTCCTTTGGTCATAGCGTGGATAAATACTGCGTGGTTTTAGTCACTAATAGAGATTGAAGGAAAATGGTTTTTTTTTTTTTTCAATTCCACCGGCGAAGAGAAGAAAAGCGGAACTAGGCAGGGCGATCATTTTAACTTTATTGGGTCATGGTTCAAGGGCCCATTAGGCTTTTTGGTATTTTTGGATCTGACCTGGGGCGACCGCCCCAGCTCAGACCAGCATGGGTCCTCGAGGCGCTAGAAGAGATAGCATAAATACTTTTTAATATATACTTCACAATGTGCACGCGTGCACATTCGGTACATTTGGGATATGTGGATGCTCCAAACCACCCAAACTGTGGTGCCCCATATATTTTTGGGTCATAGCGAAAACATTTTAACAAACAATCTTAAAGTATGGAAGACTTAGAAAGCTTGCTGAATTTCTGGAATCAGATAAAGGGCCCGCTCGAGCGCCCACCTTTTCCCGCTCGAACTGACACTGTCTAGCAGCCAGACGCAAGACAGAATGATGCCCGCTCGAGTGAGCTTTCAGTACCCGCTCGAGCGGACAAGGCGCAGATGTCCCTCATGAATTAGATATGCTATTTCTAATTTTGGTCAAACTGCTTGTTTTAATGCTAGTCATCTTAGGCAACTTTAAGCTTGTCCCTATGCCTATTTATAGGACTCATGAGCTACCCTAAAGAGACACCTCTCTCATTATTCTGAGTAAGAAAATCCAATTGAGAGAATTCTTCTCCTGAGCATCCATTGAAGAGTTGTGCTGCAAGAGTTCATCTTAAGAGCTGATTTTTTTACATTCCTTGTAGAAGATCATCTTTTTTCGTAGAAGATTTGAAGAGTTAAGTGGGTTTGAGTCTGTTGCAATCAACGGTGCAAAGTCGTTGAGGCATGAAGCTATACAAAAGGTAACTGTAGTCCTTAGAAGTGATTATATGGGGTGGGATTTGTGAATGTCTTGTAATTGCGATATTCATAGTGTTTAATTGTTGATCCAATTTGGATCCGTGGTTTTTCACCCGGTTTGAGTTTTCCACATTATATTTGGTGTCCCCTGTGGTGTATGCTTTTTCTATTTATTTTCACTGCATATTATATTATTTTTGCGCACTGAGCTGTTGAGTTGACCAATTTAAAGATCATTATATGAACCTTCGGTAACAACATATTGGCATTTGATAAAAGTTTTCATTTACAATCACCCTTTGTATTATGTGTGGACATGATGGGTTACCCAGCATGCTTGTGTTTATTGACATGGCAAGTCCACTTAGCAACGTGACTTCTAAGAGGTGTTTTTGTAAAATGTATGCTATATATCTTTAATAGAATTTTCCTAAAATAGCCGTAATTCTGTGGTTTGCTTTCATAATCCATTTGAAAATCTTAGGTCCATTTCTAGAAATCCGATAAAAATCATGGGTCCAGTCCAAAATCCACATGAAAATCCCTGTTTTTCACCCAAAACCAAACTAATACCTATCAGCTAGGGTCCGCACCCGTCAAACGAGATTTCTGGGTCTAACCCTGTTAATAAGTAATATCCTCGGGGAAAGTTTATGAAACATATGATCAAGTAATATCTGGGCCATACTTTATTAGATTGCTGAGGCCAACTACATGAATTCTCGACTATGGTGTGTTCATCGTAATGAGTATGCTCCACCATCTCTTCACCCGAGTGCCCTACTATATATCACTACTAGAAAACAGACTTTTAGCGGCCGCCATTAGCCGTCGCTAAAAGTCACATGGCGGTCGCTAATACTCTTTAGCGACCGCCTAGCGACCGCTAAATATCGGCCGCGGAAACTTCGTCGCTAAAACTATTAGCGACCGCGCGACCATCTGTAGCGGCCGCCATCAGCCGTCGCTAAATGTACAAATGGCGGTCACTAATGTTCTTTTTTTTATTTTCTATATACTGATAAACACTTTTAGCGGCCGCCATTGGCGGTCGCAACAAGTAAAATGGCGGTCGCTAATACTTTTTTTTTAATTTTTAAAAAAAATTTAAAACTATTAGAGACCGCCAATGGCGGCCGCTAATACTAAATAATTTTTTTTAAAAAAGTATTAGCGACCGCCATTGGCGGTCGCTAATGGTTTTAAAATTTTCAAAAAAAAAAAAGATACGTATCCTTTTTTTTTCGGGGGCGCTGCCCCCTGGGCCCCCGCGAGCTGACCGGTCAGCTCGACCCCCGCCGGGGGATACCCCCGGACCCCCTTCGTAAAGGGCATGTTTTAATACCATGAGAACCTACCCAACCATGAGGCCTACTCACCCCAAAAGTGGCCACTCCATTAAAGGTTGCAGTTGTTCCCATAGTGTAGGCGCTGCAAAAGAGAGGACTACTGTGACAATTGACAGAAAAGAAAAACTTATGGGTTGTTTAGGAAGTGCAAGGAGCGGGATTGCTATCCACCTGAAACAAATAAAGATCCATAACATGTTTGTGGTCTGAATACAATTTATGGTCAACTTCGAGGGATGTGTAGGGGACATGTGGACAGGGAATAGTCAACCTCATCCAATCAAGCCTAGCCTTATGGTCTAGGCCCTTGAAAATTTTCATCTTATCAATGGTTGATTTTTGTTGGCCCAAACCACAAGACTATATGTGGTCCCCCCACAAATCCCACAAAAGCTACGACAAGACTACCGTCGTTGGAGATGCACTTAGCAATTTCAGAGGTTAAAATAGCATTTCCATATATGATTGTGCGAATGTATATACGAGACTTTCAAGTTGCAACTAGTATCTTGTCATGTTAAAGCAATCAAGTAGGGTGTTATAATAGTAAAATCATTCCAACGGAAGAGGTAGGAACTTGCCTGGCAGAAAGTGAAGTCATTTTCATCATCCATCTCTTTCATAGCCAGTTCTGTACTCTGTATGAATGAATGTAACCAGTAAGCAACAGAATCCTTTATCAATTACACCTAATTCACTAGAAGAAGAAGAAGAGCACAATTTGAGCTGGAACATAACAAATCAATTTACAATATATAGACATGATGGACAACAATCATATCTAAACTGAGATACAAGTCAAATCTAGAATTTTGTACATTTGACTTGATGTAATGATCCAAGAATGTCTGAACAGGTAATAAATTCAGACCCAGACACAATTGTGGAGCTGTTGACTGTGCACTTCTACCCTGCAGCTACAGCTTATATTTCAATAAATGATAAGTTAAAACTGTTCCTAGAGTTCTGTTTCTAAAAGCATGTCTGGTTTAGATAAAGACATTGCCCATCTTTGTTTTTTCTCCCTCAACACTGGTTCCTGAAATCATGGCTAATGCCATCAACATGTTATGTGCAAGATTATGTTAAAATGGATGTCCACATTGTAACTCTGAAACATATCATAATTATAAGAGGAAATGTACAATGCATCTCGTATACAGTCAGCTTGAGTTTTCAGTAATGAAGCCCACGTTTCAATGGTCGAAACTACTAATGTGAAAGCGCCTGTCATGGATGGCCCATTCACAAAAATTCCTAGATTGTAAAACAGCCTCTTTATCATTTGTTCTCAAGACTCAAGTCCTACTTTCATACTACAGCTCACTTCAAGCCATCTTCTCCCCATCAAAGAATAAAACAAATCAATCCGGTTTCTAGCATATCAAATATCTGATTTGGGGGAATCTAGGCTTAGATGTATTGTACACTTTATATAGTACTGAAAGATGGGATTTGGGATCAGATTAGGTACTTGGTCATCATCAAGTTCATATGTATTGCTCTCTCTAGTGAAAACAACATAATTATTGGTTAATGATTGTCGGCTAACCATGAGATCAATCCGGTACGTGCAGTCCATCCACATGAACGTACACTTTCAGACCATTGTAAAGTGCATGAAATTTACATATAAATTTGAATTGCATATCTCATGGATGAACATTGAACCATTGTAAAGTGCCCAACTTACCTGCTTATATTTCTTGTAGATTCGCTTGGTTACTATGTTCTTGGATTCATCAAAAAATGTGGAAACTTCTCTTCTTTTCTTCAATCCTGCATTAAAAAAAAAAAAAAAAAGAGCAAGATTAACATGGATACAAATGCTCAACCCTCCTACAAATGCTATACCATATGACAGAGTTCCATTTACAACATTCTAATATTTAAAATATGGGCCTATCAAGCTCATACAAAGGTCATGTACAGTAATCATACATTCAAAGCCCAAACAAAGGTCACATACACCTTTACATATAATAGTCAAAATTACAAAGCATTCCATAAATCCCTACATAAACAAAATACAGCTTGCTGCTAAAATACCAACACATGGATAATTAAGTAACCAACACATGGAATGCTGTTAATTAAGTAACCAACACATCTCCTAAGTCCCATGACAGGGATTTATGCACTCATCTATTCGTGGAGTATAAACATTTCTCAAGGGATGCGAATGAAGAAGTGGACTTAGCAAGCAAGGAGTTCATAAGGAGGCAATGTGCTTAGGGGTCGACAAGACAATGCTTTTGTGACACTTTCATTCATTTTCTGTTTTTTCTTTCTTCTTATTTGCTGTTTCTTTCAGTCCTTTCTTCTCCATGCATGAGCTTCGATAAATCACTTCTATCGTCCCATCTTGTACTGTGTATTTCCCTTAATCAAGTATTCTTGTTAGTGATCAATAAAAGAGGAGCTAGAAGGGTCTGGGAACAGCATGAGCATGGTGACATGGATGTGTCACACCAATGAAATTTGTTAGTTGCTATAACTTCAGTTTGTCCTACAAAATTACAACTGTTGTCATCAATATTGCATAGCTCGTTATAAAACATTCATTGTTTGTCTCCAACTGGATTTTCTGAATTATTCATGGGGGCTACTTGGTCACGCTCTTGCTGATTTAACTAAGCAGAGTCGCACCTAAGGCCCGGTAATATTTAAAAAAAATATGAAAAATAGCAAAGATATTAAAAGTAGCAAATTTTAATTGCATTTAATCCATAATTAAACAGTATTTAAATTGCATTCATATCAATAGAACTGTGTCACTTCAATAAGCAATTGATGAATTAAAATCAATCATCTATATTGATAACAAAATTAAAGAAAAAAATTGAAATAGATAGGGAGTTGTATATACATGAAAAGAAAGAAGGCAGTTGGAGCACGTTTGGATATGTTTACATCATTCACCTTGTTTTCCTTCTTATCCTTCTTTGCCTTAGGCTTAGATGATGCCACCTTCTTCCTGGCATTTAGAAATGAAACAGGTAAGCAAAAGAGGGAGAACATAAGAATGAGATTGACACCTTGAAATAAGACACCAAAAAAAAATGCATTGTGAAGAAATGTACCTCTTTAAGAAAAAAAAATGACAGTACCCACTTATATATTTCTTCTCTCAACTAATTCAACGTAATTCACTTATTGTTGAAAAGGGGCCTTCAGTCATCATAGTAAAATTAAAAAACCGCATGGTAAACAACCCTTTCATTGCCATGGAAAGATGGAAAGAGAGCGATGAAATTGAAGAAAACACAACATCTCTTTCCTTTCATCGGTATCACGAAGACCCCAGAAACTTGAAAAGAAAGAAAAGCCAAATAGGTTTGAATAAAGGGTTGGGGGAGAATGCAATCCTATATTATAGAGAAGTGTGGGTGATTTTTTTTTTTACTTTTTTGCCCAGTAGCTATAGCATGTTGACATTGGTCACTTCATGCTCTACTCTTCACCTTCCAACCAACATTATTAATAAGGAGGGATTCAAAAGTCCCTTAGTACAATGCCGAAGCAATAGTATCAGGAATCAGGATTCCTTTTCTTGGCCTCCACGTTCTTATGCCTGTTGGCCTCCTCTTGATGCTACTATTATGCACTTTCCATCTACACATTTCCCCAATGAAAATAACCCCTCTTCACCTACCCTAGTAAAACAAGAGGAGAAATCAACTGGGGAGGTTTGTTTTGGATCAGAGATCTCTTTCCTTCAGTACATAAAAATTAAAATGGCTTCTCAAAGTTTCTAACCTTGTGTAAAGTATTCAACATAGCATCACATGCTTTCTTACTTTTCCCTTCTCCTTCCGTTGCTGAACACTGAACAAACCATGGCTCAAAAACAGAAAAGAGATCATTAAATTGAAGGAAAATAAAGAACCCATAAGAAGCTGGCAAATTAAAATCAACATAATCCATAATCCATAAGAAATTGAATAAAAACGACCTAAAAATTTGTTCAAGATTGATGAAAGAAGCAAATTAAGAAACCTAATTAGACCCTAAACAAATGTAAACAAACAATATCTAATAGCAAAACAAAGCACAGAAAAATAAAAAAATGCAAAACCCCAACGCTATACAACCTAAAGATGATTCAGCATATTCAATTTATAAGAAGTAGTCACATATACACTATATGAAGAAAAAAAATGATACAGGAAAGAAAACAGAGAAAAGAAAAGGAGAGGACATAGGAGAAAAAGAGGGAAGAAGAAGGAGAAGCACCACACATAAGATCCAACCAGTTTGCACATTCAGCCCCACATAAGATCCAACCAGCACCACACAACAGATGCCAGATTGATTCCAACAGGAAATAAACACATCAAATTCATACTACTACAATAATAAAAGCAATCCCAAATTACAATATATATATATATATACAGTACTTCACAGCCCAATCCACAACAAAATTTAATACTATATAAAAAAAAAGGAACAATACCCATCTTTAAGTGATTTAGATCCATAGCACAAAAAAAAAAAAGTCTCAACCTCAAAAAAAAAAACCTCTAAGAACTAAAATCAGAACATCAGATAAGACTTTTTTAGAGAGAGAGAGACCTGATATTTCCATCAGAGTGAGAGAGGCTCCATTTGAGCAAACCATGAATATAAATTAAAACATACTCATATCATATTAGTTCAGTTTCAACGGAAATGGGATTAGATTTCCAACACAGGGTGCAAGAACAGAGGCAATTACCTCACAGTCTTTTCCTTTTGGAACTCCATATTTTAAAGTAGAATTGAAGTTACAACAGAATAATCACAGGATTCAAATTGGATTTCTTCAGATTACGTCTGATTAGATCCTAACAACACAATTCAAAACAAACCCATGTCATATTAACGCATTTTTACCCTTACCCATGAACATATGCAATAAAAAATATATAGACAGCTTATTATTGATTTTCATAACAAAACTAGGCAACTGGACCCAGATAGATGGGATGGTGCTAAGTTGATGAAGAGGTGAATGATGATTTAACAGAAGGATTTCTAAGGTAACAGAACAAAAACATGAAGGATTCTGGGTGATTACCTTATGAGCTTCTCCTTCTTGAATCCATAGCTTTCTGGTAGAACTCAAAGAGACTTGAAATAGAACTTAAACTTACATCTGCCTAGAACCAAAGAATGAAATTAAAAGCAAACTGATGTCATGTAATTAAGATTCTTCTTAATAGAAATAAAGAACAAAACCACAAACTTTGGTGATCATTGTACAAGCTTCTCCTTGTAGGACTCCATAGCTTTGAGAAGAAATAAAGCAAATAGAGGACTTGAAACAGAGGCATAATTCAGAAGAGACCCATATCACATAAACCAAATCCAATGATCTCTAGCAAAGATTTGCATGAGATTTTAACTAAAACACAAAGATGGGTGCAAAGGACAAACAGTAACTAATCTTCTTCAACCAGAACTCGATGCTTCTCGGTAGAATTCTAGAGAAAGACGAATCCAAGAGTAATGAAAATTCAACACCAGAACTTCGGTTTAGAGAATATAGATTTTGAAAACTGGATGGGTAGGGACCATCCCTTGCCATTGCTGCTGTCACAAAACCCAAAACCAAAAAAAAAAACACAGAAAAGATGAAGAACGAAAGATTAAAAGTATGAGATTGAAACAGTAATAATAACAAGAACAAGAACAGGAAGAAGGAGGAGCAAATGGAGGTAAAGAAAATCTTGGAATCTCCTAATTCCAATGATCCAATGATCCCTTTCGATTACTGACACAGCCAATAATTGATTGAAAAATCAAATTCTTTTACCCTAAACCAAATCAACAGCATCCAACACAAAATAACCAGCATATGCAAGTAAAATAGGTCTGGACTGATAGATTAGGCATGGAAAAAAGGATTTCCAAGAATCTAAACCCTAATAAGTAAGAAGACGAACCAGATCAAGAAGCGCTGCTGCCTTCCGATAGGTCATGCCGTCTTGTGGTGCACAATGAATGTGGAGTGGGCTCAGGCGCAGTGGGGAGGAGAAGAGAAGGTGGGTAGCAGCGGAGAGAGTGGTGGGAAGGAGAAGGAGAGAGGTGAGGATAAGGAAGAAAGAAAGAAGAGGAGGAGGAGGAAAAGGCGGCTGTGCAGGGTAGAGGAGAGGAGAGGAACAGGGGAGGAAGAAGAGAAGAGAGGAAGAGAGAGAGAGAACCAAGGGAGAGAGGGAGTGGTGTGCAGGTGGGCGCAGGGTGGAACATAGGAGGAAGCAGGGGAGAGGGAGAAGAACAGGGGAGGAAGAAGAGAAGAGAGAGAGAGAGAGAACAGAGGGAGAGAGGGAGTGGTGTGCAGGGGAGGCGTCCGGCGACGAGGTCGATCTCGGTGAGGTCGGGGAAGCGGGAGGTGAGGCTGCCGGAGTCAAGGAGCTTGAGGGAGCGGCGGAGGCGGCCGTGGAGGGCGAGCCAGCGCTTGCAGACGAGGGAGAAGATGCAGATGAGGGACTGGCGCCTTTAGATCAATAGGGGAAGGGCAGAGCGCGGGAGGGGAAAAAAAAAGGGGGAAGCAATCAATGGCGTCAGCGTCTCCCCCATCGGCCTCAAGCTCCCGGATCTCGCGATCAACGGCTCCGACGCAACCACGTGGTTCTTCCGCCGCCTCAACAACCCAGAGAGCGGCTAGGCGCTCCTCGCCGGGCTCTTCGCTCTCGACCTCGCCGGAGATAGCCCCCGCACCACTTCGTCCTTCAGGGCCGAAAAAAACCCTCGCCGGAGATGATGGTTTTTTCTTCTTCTTTCTTTCTGCAGATTGGAAAAGAAGAAGAAGAAAAAGAGGGCGAGGGCGAAATGGAAGCTGGCGCGGGAGCGGGGGAAAAAACAGGGGGAAGGGAAAAGTGAAGAAAAAAGGGTTTCGGGAGGGGATATGTATATTGGGAATTAGCGACCGCCACAGGCGGTCGCTAATGAGCCTATTTGCGACCGCCACGGGCGGCCGCCCGCTTTTTGCTGCGCCAATGCTCTAATCTCTAGTAGTGTATGTGGGTTGCTGATAAGTTCACAAGATCAAGTCATTATGTCATCATTTCACGTATATTTGTGGACTTAATAAGGGTTAATTGCATAGAATTACACTCAATTTCATGATTGCATGTATTTGGGCATGAGTTTGGAAATCTAGTCAATATTCATCATATTGTATGACTTTGTGAAATTAGGTTTTTTCATCATTAATTCTTCACACCAATTGTTTTTTTTTTTTTTTCATCAATACATACTTGTTATGTGCTATTTTTGGAAAATTGGTCAACCGGGTGCATCACTAGGCATATTTGGGTCCGATGCATAGCATATGATTTTTGTTGAGTTCACTTCTTTCAATTTGTGTACGAAAATGTCAAAGAATGACTTTCATTAACCTACCAACATCAGAGTTTGATCTAACCCATTTAATAGGGTAGTGAGTGACATAGAATTGGTATTATTAATGCGTATAAAATAATATTTTACTTTATAGAAGTTTTCACGCATGATGTTAAGAGGTCTGTGATGAAAATGGTTTTGATCCGTAGTAAAAGATGAGTTTAATTTTATGTAACTCAAATTAAAAATACAAGATGATGATCATATATTAGTAAATGTGGAGTATCAACTTAGCCCAAAGAAGGTGGTTTCCACAAAACCTATAGCAAAAACCAGGGATTTATCGCGTTGGGGAATGTGAGTTTCTCGTCTGTTCTTGTTTATTTATTTTTCTCTTCAGGCTTTTCGTATTTGCCAACTTGATTCAACAGGGTCTATGCATTGGATTTGGTATCCAGTGCCCATTTTTCTCCCTTATAATTTGCTGGATCTTTTTCAACGTTTTGTCTTCAATGTCTCTGTGTGGCTCTCATTTAGATGTTGGCGAGTTATCATGACCCCAGAAAAATTAAAGAAAGGAATTGTTGAAAGATGCTCCAACAACTCTGTGGTTCTGTGGATCATACTTCACAGTTTCACACATTCAATTCACTGTACGTTAATTAGGATACATGTTGCATGACCCAAACTGTCCAAATTGTGGGGCCCGATATGTGTGTGGATCGAATTATGGCCAACAACACATTATATAAAACAGTCCTTACTAGGGGTGCAAATGAGTCATATTAGACTAGAGACCCCACCATACCCAACTCGAACCATATAGCGAATTATCTTGTATCGAAGCTTTTGGACAGATGGGTTAATGGCTTCATGTCAAGGGTCCAATGTCCAATTGACCCGAATACTTTGATTCACCCTGCTCAAATAGGAGAATTAAACACTAAATAGTTTCTAAGTCAATATGCTAAGCGTAATTGCAAAATGTAAGGACCCACATGTGAAAGTGTGTTTGCAAGAATGGCTACTAGTTTCACAAAGCAATGCACATGGGATGTAACCAACCTCACACTCCACAAAAAGACAGAAATAATTTCTAACGTGCAAATCCTATTTAGGGAGAAAAACCACGATTAGAAAAGCCAATCACTATTGAATGGTTACAACATATACTCATAACTCTTTTATCCCAGTTAGTACGTCGACTTAAAGATTGTAGTTGTTCTTGCACAACTTCTAATGTTGCCACGACTTCCCCGCAGCGCACCGCTCCCCGTGCTTGATCATCCTTCAATCACCTTGAGTATCAAGATGAACCAATCTTCTACAAAGAAGTAGAAGCTTCAAATCTTTTATAGCAGCCATTCAAAAACAATCTTCTCAATGGCTATAGAGAACAAGGAATCTCTCTTAGGATTATCTCACCTCAAAATAAGAGAGAGGAACTTCGTGTGTGTCACTTAGGGTCGGGAGAATCACCCAATATATAGCTCAAATATGTGCTTAAGACTTCTAATAAAAATAATACCAGAATAACAAGTCTTTTCAAACACTTTTATAGAGTCCGGATCCAACTGGGCTAAATTCGCCACACTAGCTATAGCGAGCAGGGAGCTCGCTATAGTGAGCCCTATCTCTGGCCGCTGGCTGGGCTGCAACTTCGCTATAGCGAACACACGTTCTGGATTTTGGCTTCATGTCTTCGAGCGGCTCAATCACAGTCCAGTCTAAAATAAATATAATTTTACAACTCAAATGGATCCAGAGTTGTCTAACCCATGAATTAGCCTATACAAAAATTCCTAACAATCTCCCTCTTTGGCAATTCATAGACAAAACTCCATAGGACAATACATATGATTTACCCAAAATACATTGAATTTTCACCACAAAAAAATTCGGCACTTGTAGATCCTTCACTGTCTCTGCTTGAAAAACTCCCCCTAGCTCCATTCTACTTCCCTTTTTGTCCATAATTGACGAACAAATAACAAGTAGCTTTTGTCAATCTAGATCCAGCAGCTCCCCCCCTCAACTTTGAATCCCCCTCTATATGATCTCCGTATTTGCACTTGGGTGGGGACTGTATCTTGCCGATCAGGGGTGATGATGCTTCGGTATGCACACTTGCATGTTTAGGCATTTTAGCAAAGTGAGTACCAACACAAAAAATACGTATTCTTTCTTAACCCATATAGCTTTAGTATTCTTCTTTTTTCAGCTCAGCCTTTTGCGTTTTTCATTGTGTTTGATTTGGCAAATTTCGCAGCTTATTGCAAACGGGTCGAATGTGTCCTTTAATTCCACAGTTATGGTAAGTGGAAATTCGTTCAGGACGTGAAACACTCTATTTGTTTGGAGCTCTGTGTGCAACACTAACAACAGGATTAGTAACAACTGAAGTTTTAACAAAATAATTTGTACCTTTGGCAATAGATATGGATGCTCCGTCAGCGTAGCCATTGTTATGCTTGTCAGTGTATGCATTTTAACTACACAGGGTGTTATCAAGCTTTTTCGATCTAGTGTTCATCTTGTTCAATGAAGGTTTAGCAATATCTAACTGAAACAGAACCATCTTGAGTCTTCCATTCAAATCAGAATTCTTTGCTTTCAAAGTTTTCATATCAGAATCAAGGAAGTCACACTTCTATGCTTCTGCAATCAATTTGTCTGCCAACATAGTATTTTCATCCTCCAATTGTTGTACCCATGCATGTGCTTCTGCAAGTTCAGTTTTTAAGGAGGAATTCTGTTCTTCAAACACTTTGCAATTGATTGCAACTTTTTCATTCATCTTAACCAAATTCATGATCTTCTTGAAAATTGTCTCATATTCAGTTTTCCAATCTGATTCTTCCTTTGATTCATTATCTTGATTAGTCTCATCATCGAAAGAAACATGGGAAGTAGCAGAACCAAAAGTTTCCATTAAAGCAATAAACTTCCCTTTGCTAGTGTCAGACATGTCGGATTCAAGATTATCATCAGATGTATCTTCTTACCAAGTCATATTTAAAGCATTCTTTTTGGATTTTATGTTTCCACAGTCACGAGCAATGTGTCCATATACTTGACATTCATAGCACTTAGTCCCTTTAGAAGATTTTTTCTTATCCGCAATTTTAGGGATCTTCACATTAGTTTTCTTCCACTTCATAAAAAGCTTGATTTACTTCATAAACTGTACAGCAACATGGGGTTCAATTTTCTCGGAATCTGAATCTGAATCACTTGCAGCTTTCTTGAATGATTCCTTAGACGCTTTCAAAGCAATAGCTTTAGACAGTGTCTTCCCATTAGACCTAAGGTTTGCTTCAAAAGTTTGTAGGTTGCCAACCAACTCATTAACTTTCAGAGTATTTAGATTTTTATTCTCCTCTATGGCTACAACCTTTTCATCAAACTTTTCTGGAAAAGACCTCAAAAATCATTTTAACAATTCTGTCCTCAGGAATTGGTTCTCCCAAAGTAAATGTATCATTGACAACAACATTCAGTCTATCAATAAACTCATTGAAGGTTTCATCATCTTCTATCTTTATGGTTTCAAAAGCAGTATATAATTTTTGAAGTTTCAACTGTTTGACAGTATCAGTCCCATCATGCACAGTCTGCAGGATATCTCAAGCTTCTTTTAAAGTAGTGCATATAGAAATTCTTCGAAACTGATCAAACATACTAACTCCATTGTAAATAGCATTTAATGCCCTTGAGTTGGAAGTGGCAGCTAGTTCTTCATCCTTAGTCCATTGTTCTTCAGATTTGGGACCAGTTACCCCATCAGTAGTGACAGTGGGCAATGAATAGCCATACACAACAGACTTCCAAACTTTAATTTCTATGGCTTTCAAGAAGGCAACCATCCTCACTTTCCAATAAGCATAATTGGTACCATCCAGCAAATGGGGCTTATTGGTTGAAGTGCCTTCATGGTAGATATCCATTCTATCAATATATAGGATCTACAAAATAGAATAGTGCAACCCGCTCTAATACCAATTGAAAGTGCATTTGCAGGAATGGCTACTAGTTCCACAAACCGATGCACAACGGATGTAACCAACTAAACATGATAGAACTAGCAAAACTATCTACCAACCACATACCATAAAAAGACAAACACAATTTTTAACGTGGATACCCTATCTAGGGAGAAAAACCAAGATCAGAAAAACCAATCACCATTGAATGGTTACCAGATATACTCACAGCTCCTTTATCCCAGTTAGTACGTTGACCTAAGGACCGTAGTTGTTCTTGCACGACTTCTCTTGTTGCCACGACTTCCCCGCTGCGCACCGCTCCCCATGCTTGATCCTCCTTCAATTACCTTGAATATAAAGATGATCCAATTTTCTACAAACAAGTAGAAACTTCAAACCATCTAGAGTAGCCCTTCAGGCCAATCTCTCAATGGCTCTAGATAACAAGAAGTCGCTCTTAGGATTAGCTCACCTCAAAACAAGAGAGAGAAACTTCTTATGTGTCACTTAGGATTGAGAGAATCACCCAATATATATCCCCAAATATGTGCTTAAGACTTGTATTAAAAATACAATCAGAACAAGTCTTTTCAAACTCTTTCATAGAGTTCGGATCCAACTGGACTAAGTTCGCCATGCTCGCTATAGCGAGCTCCGTCTCTGGCAGCTGGCTGGGCTACAACTTCACTATATGGAAGTGCTTGTTCGCTATAGTGAACACACGTTCTAGATTTTGGTTTCAGGACTTCCGGCGGCTCAACAACAGTCAATTCTAAAATAAATAGAAAATGAAAACTGAAATGGACCCAGAGTTTTGTCCAACCCATGAATTAGCCAATACAAAAATTCCCAATAACATGGAAGTTTGGTACCAATTGAACCCACGAAATACAAGAGGAGCGTTTGGATTAGGCATGTAACATAGAAAGGATCCTTTATCATTCCTAACCTTTCTTTCCCAAACTGAAATTGATGGTCAAATCCAATGCTGCCAATATCTTCTTCTAAGATCTTACAAGTAAAAATGCAAGAACAAATTGACTTCCAACAAATGTTTTCATTTATAATCATCCTTTGTATTTTTTGCGGTTAATGGGTTATCCAATATTTGTGATTAGGGAAATTTCCTTTACGGTAACCTACAGTCCTTGATTTCTCCCCCTTGTTACCAAAGTTGGCCATTTTACCCAGACGTTCTCCGTACAATCTGTATTGCTGCGTAGGTCAGAGGGCTTTTTTTAGTTGCGATATCACAGTTTAAGTTGCGATACCGCAATGAATGTTGCGATATCGCAACTCGAAAAGCCATTTTCATCCGTTTATCCCTCCCTGTTCGACTATCCCTCATTTTCACTGCGGTAACTCTCTCCCCCAGCCGAATTTGACCATCCTCCTCCCTCGCCAACCTATTTAAAAATATGCAAGGCTGCCAACATCCGTTCGACGTCGACGAAGCATCATCGTCTCTATTATCTCCATCGACTAGGGATTTTGGCCACCAATGTTTCTACAACTGGGATTCATTGTATTTTAACTTTTTTTCAAAAGACACAAAAGAAGAAAAAAATAATGTACAATAAATAAGAGGGAGATACATACATGGTGGGAAACATTGAATGAATACCTTAAACAAAGATGTAGTAGGAGATTCAATTGCTATATATGATAATGGCCTAAGGTTGACATGCAATTAATGTGGCAGGAGATCACTTGTTATGTGGCAGGAGCAACACTTGCAGAGCATGGAAGCAGAGAACCCAAGTCAGAGACGAAAGCAACGGAATGGAAAGAAAATATAAACAGAAATGCCTTCGTTGACTTCTAACCTATCGTTTTTTCGATATCACAACATAAATTGCGGTATCGCAACTAAAAAAATTGCGTTATCGTAACATAAATTATGATATCACAACATTTGTTATGATATCACAAAAAAAAGGCCCTTTGGTCTGCGCAGCGGTACGGACTGCACGGAGAACGTATGGGTAAAATGGCCAATTTTGGTAAAAGGGGGAAAAATCAAGTGTTGTAGGTTACCTAACAGAAATTTTCCCTTTTGTGATCATTGACATCAAAAGTTCATTAATTTAGCATTGTAACTTCCCAGAGGAGTTTTCGAAATATATTTTCATTTAAATTCTCGTAAAATTGTTAATAATTATATATGGACCATATCCAAACCCGATTAAATACCGGAAAAGCATCTGGGCCTTGCTGGACAAAATCTAACCTTGCCATGCTTACACCCCTAGCCCAACTAAAGTTACGTATAAAAACAGTAAAAAAAGTATCAACATCCAAAATAAACATGTAAAATCCGTAGGGAAAGTTAATTCAACATGTGATTTATTAGTCCTGGGCCATGCTTTATTATAGTGATGAGTGGCCAACTACATATATGCTCTGGCATGATGGCTGAGTGAACCATTGTGATGGCTATGGTCCACCATCTTTTTTGCCCGGATGCCATATGAAAATTGACTGAAGAAAATATTACTTGCTCTATTATTTGGGTTGCTTATATTTTGAGGCTCATTGGGATGGCTCAACGTACTTTAAAAAAAAAAAAAGATATCCCCAACCAATGTACTGTTGTTGGGATGGATAGAAAGTCCTTTGGTTTCTCTTTTTCTTTTATTTGCTTCTTTTACTCTTGCAGTGGGAGAAAGGGCCCCTTCTATCCCCATCATGATCATGGCAGTAAAATAAGACAAGTGATCAACCCTCAACGAGTGGATTCTCTTGTTTATTTTTTCACTTATAGTGCTGAATATGTCTCTTCAAATATTAATTGGACTGGATCTCAATGCCTCTTGTTTCCCCTTCTTTTCTTCTAGTGATGGAAAGGTCGGAAGCCATCTCCATCACGATGGATTTAAAATAATAGAAGAGAACTGTCCATTAGTAGATCTTCTTGTTTATTAAAATGTCTCTGTAACTTTAGATAAAAGCAAGCAGATTTTAGAACCTTTCATTAGCTCTTTTTGCGAGTCATATGATGGAGCAATGGAGACCAGATCCTAGGCTGTAGCACACCAAATCTTCTCTCAGATCTTAATTCCCAAATAATATATATTGTCAAGAGTCTAGCCATCCAACTTGTTTTCCACTTGCAACTAGATGCAACAGGACTAGTTTAATGTTGTGGATCACAAATCAAATCTTAATATAGATTGACATTCCACCTATCCAATTAGTAGTTTAAACAGGATTCTTCTCCTAACCAAATCGTTCTTTTCGTTGGGGGCATTTCTCGTCTATGTAAGAGAAAGTGTAAGAAATATCATATCTTATTAGGGTTATGCTAACACTTGGCTTGTGAAGATAAAGTGCAAGGAATATATTGTATGTAATTAGGGTTATGCTAACACTTGCCATGCGTGTTTTGTTTTTTGTGGTTTTTTTTTTTTAGTTTAACCTAGCCTAGGAGGCTGGGATCCAAGATAAACCACATAAGTATGAAGAGTGTTAGAATATAGTATGCTGAGTCAACGAAAAAGGCTGCAGGTAAAAAAATTTGAGAAGACAAAAGCTACTATCAGGACTCAAAGAGAAAACGGTGAGGCAGAACATGGTCTCGCTATAGCGAGACTCCACCTCGCTATAGCGAGGGTACGCGCAGAGCCCAGTCTGATCCGGACTTTGTGATAAAGTTTGAGAGGGACTTCTTTTTTAAGAGGATTATAATAAGAAGTCTCAAGCACGAATTAGGGGCTATATATTGGGTGTTTCTCACAACCCAAAGATACAAGATCATCTCTCAAGTTCTGAATTTGTGATCTAATTGAGAGAAATTTTCTCTAGAGATTTTTGAAGAGTTGTGCTGCCAAGTACTCTAGAGAGCAAGTTTCTTCTGCATTCCTTGTAGAAGATCATCTTCTTGCGTATAAGATTTGAGGAGTCAAGCGCTGGATCTATTGCAATCAACGGTGTGATGTCGTTGAAGCGTGATGCGACACAAGGTAACTTCAGTCTTTAGATCGGGGATATCTAGGAAAGAAATCTGAGTTTCTTGTAATTGCGAGATTCATAGTGTTTGATTAGATCCAGTACGGATCGGTGGTTTTTTACCCGGTTTGGATTTTCCACCTTAAATTTGGTGTCCTTGTGGTGTGTGCTTGTGATTTTATTTCCGCTGCGTAGATTATTATTTTATGTACACTAGTGGATTGATTTATTGAGTGGACCAATCTAAAGATCTCGAACCCTAAACCCTCAAAGAGGAAGCCCATAAAATGTGAAGGAGAGCCCACATAAATGGGAAGAGTGATATACCTAGATATCTATCCATGTGACATACAAGGTTGCCAACCACATGAGCAACTCCTTGTACGTAGTTTGTTCACCCCATAAAGGCGATGCACGTTTCCACCTTCAAAACTTTCAAGATCATGTAGAGCACCTTATTAAATTATGAATAATGTAAGTCTTATTAAATTATGAATAATGTAAGTCTAATTGAACAGATCATCATTATTACACAACTAAGCGCCTATCTTGATAGGCTGATGCTATGCCTATAAAGTCATGCTCTGAGTTTAATAATCAGCAGTCTTTTCGGAACTTCCTGTTGAGGTTAACGTCCACTCGCTCTCTCGAGCGGTCATAATTGTAGTCGAGCCCTCCCCCTCATCATAAAACCATTGTTGTGCAATTTTCCATCACCAATTAGTGTTGATATAAGTGGTAGCTCAATGGGGTGAAAATCCTACACTTTCTGATTTATATATGAGTTTATAATTGATGATAAGAGGCGGGGCACATTGTATAGTTTGGTTTCACAGTACAACATGCTATTTTTTGTTAAAAAAGAAATTATAATTAAATCTAGACCACATAGTGAATGGGCTCGTGGTATAAAGAATATGCAAATAGATAAGCGTACTTTGATGTTGCAAAGACTTTGGTCAATTATTACAGTTTTAGAATGGCTGAGAAGGGTCCAAAAATATTCATTTATCTTACATTGGTGATATTGAAAATATTCCAAAATTTGCAATTTTCCAGATAGTCTTTGATACATTACATATGAAGCGGATCGCAATAGGGCCAAAGTCTTTCCCCTGGAAGATAATGGGAGGTCCATGGACATCCCCAATAGAAAACTTTTTAAAATCCACGGTTCTGCCAAAAACCGCTGTAATGTTGGAAGGAAAAGAACCTGGTTTTGCAAGACAAACATCTTTGGAAAACCAAGAACGCCAATGGTTTTATATAGAACCCCTCATCTCTATATAACAGACCCCCCTCTGCCACTCCAATCCATCATCCAAACTCCAAACACTTGAAAACCCACTTCTTTACTTGGAATTTTAGAACCAACAAATTCTTCATAGAAAGATGAGTTTGACAACCAGAGCATGGGTCGTTGCTGCTAGCGTTGGGGCCGTTGAAGCACTGAAAGATCAAGGATTCTGCCGATGGAATTATGTTATCAGATCCTTACATCAACAGGCAAAGAAGAACCTGGGTTCTTATCTGCAAGCGGAAGCCAAGAGAATTTCAACATCAATCGATTCTTCAGCTTCTTCTTTGTTAATACAGAGAAGAGTAGGAGATGAGAAATCCAGGCAGTCGGAAGAATCTCTGAGGAAAGTGATGTATTTGAGCTGCTGGGGTCCCAACTGACAACAACGCCAATTTGTTTTCCTCCTTTTTTACCCAAAAACAAGCCTCAAGAAAATCTTTTGGAGAGAGAGAGAGAATTTGCAAAGAGTAAGCATTCTGAGTGAAACGAAATTGGTGGTTGTATATATAGTTGTTATTTTTGCTGTAATTAAACCAAGTTTTAAGATGGCAGATTTATGAGAAGAGAGATCTGTTTTGACGTGCGCATTATCACTTGATCCACCAGTTCAAGGACAGCACAAGAGATCACAGCTATCATGCCCATGTAGAGAACCCATTTCCCAAAACAATATCACCACCTTTAATTCATACTAAACACTAGTAGATGATGAGCATATACAACTAAATGAAGAGTATCAGCATATGTAGGTTTAAGAAGGTGGTTTGTGGTTTCTACAAAACTCGATAGCCAAAACCAGGGGTTTCCTCAAGTTGGGGAATGGATATACAAGGGAATAGGAGTTTCTTTTGTGTGGATCTAGTTTTTTTTATTTTTTTATTTAAAGGCTAGCTTTTCCTTTTGCCAACTTGGATTAGTAGCGTCTGTGCATTGGAGATAGGTGTCTCTATCGCCCATTTTTAGCTCAATCCTGAGGACCAGGGACTAATCACTAATTTCTATAGTGAAACTAGAGGTTCCTTGCAACTGATGTATTAGTGGTTTGGCATCCAGTGTCCATTTTTCTCCTTCATAGTGCAGCATCTTTTTCAACCTTTTGTCTGCACTAGCTTTGGGTCGCTCTCATTTAGTCCTTATTGAATTATTACTTATCAGAACCGCCAAAGGCGAGAAAGGAAATGTTGAAAGATGCTCTCACCTACCGAGAATCATACTAGCAACTTCTAAGAAAATATAATCATTCAGATAAAACTCAGCCTAAGTTTACTGTAGAAATTAAGATAATACACATACCTAGTCCTTATCTCATCTCATAGGATAAGGAGTCAATCATAATCTCATAAACTAACCAACTATGAAAGGTTTTTTTTTGACCCATTAGAATGGATGCTAGTCTAATTAACCAAATCAATGCAGTGAATGTAATCAATCATAAAATATAAAACTCGCAAATAAATCTACCAAGCAATCACTACAAGAAGGCAGACACAAATTTAACGTGGAAATCCTTTCCAGGGAGAAAAACCACGATCTAGAAATCAAGATTTCACGAACAGTTATAAGATATACTCACATCCTCGTTTACCTCAGTCTGTACCTCGACATAAGGACCGTAGTTGTTCTTGCACAGAATCTACTAAGACGACTTCCACCGTGCACCGTTCTCCTTACTTGATCTCCTCACACCTTGTCCACCAATATGAACTATATTCTACAAGAGAGTAGAAGCAACAAAACCTTCTAGAGCAGCCCTTCAGAACAATCTTTCAATTACTCTAGAGAAACAAAAAAATCTCTCTTAGGGTATTCTAACCCAAGATCAAGAGAGAGAATTAACTTCTTGTATTATATCTTTCGGTTGAGAGAATCACCCAATTTATAGGCCCAAGTTCGTGCTTGAGTATTCTAATTAAACTCTAATCAGAACAGCACTCATCATCGAACTCTTTGATAGAGTCCGGATCAGACTGGCCTTTCCTGTCCAAGCTCGTTATAGCGAGACATCATACTGTCTCTCGAATTTCTATGGCTCTGACAGCCCAGCAGCTTATGACATATTGACTTTTGGCCTAACAAACTATATCTAATCTCTAATATTCATCCTCAATCACATGGTCGTTTTAGAAATATGTGATTGTTTACATGAAAAATAAATCATATACACTTTGATCTTTGAAAAAATAAATTAGAGGTGGGAAAGGCCCGCATCCCACATCCCACATCGCCCAAGCAATGGGCTTGATAGGACTTCATATACTTGTTTAGGCCGCTTAACACTACAACAAAATGCACTATTGGTGACACCCTTTGGTGACAAAAAATCAATGTTGTCACGGAATGCACACAACGGTGATAAAAATTTTTTTTGCTTGTCACTAAAAGTCTTTAGCTTAGGTGCCAAATAGAGAGGAGATTTGGTGACAAAAAAGTTTGTCACCAAAAGATCCAATAGATTTGGTGGCAAAAATTTTTTGTCACCAATGCAATGGCCTAATTTTTACCCTCTCCCGCCCCCACAGCCACGTTTTCCCTCTCCAAGCCCTTTTTCCCCTTTCCATCTCTTAATCCCTAAAAGGCTAAAACTGTCTCTCGGTATCATTCTCTCGTTGGTAAACAATCCTTTCCCTCTCCCATCAAATTTTAAGGGGTCAAATGTGAAATATAACATATCTACCGCAGAAATCCATTCATCTCACAACCCAAACCCTAGCCGCTGGCGACACTACCAAAAAAATGACTTTTAGCGTCGAACTTTTTTGCCGCGGCCAGTGTTTTTGTGGCTATTTCTTACTTGTTGCCACTACGAATAGAGTTAGTGGCAACAAATCTCATTTTGCCTCGCCCGTGTCTGCCCGTGACAAAACGTGTCCTTATTGCAACCACTTCAACCTGGCCGTAGCTTTAAGTTGTTCCTTTTGCCACGATCATGTTTTGGCCGCGGCTTCAAGTATATATTTTGCTTCGAACAAGTCTCATTTTGCCTCGCCCGTGTCTGCCCGTGACAAAACGTGCCCTTATTGCAACCACTTTAACCTGGCCGTGGCTTTAAGTTGTTCCTTTTGCCACAATCATGTTTTGGCCGCGGCTTCAAGTACATATTTTGTTTCGATTGCGGCAATAACATCTAATATTTATTATTCTAAAAAAAAAAACCGCGTGGCATTTTTATTCCTTCCCTCCCTTTGTTTTGGTGAAAAAAAATTAAACTCACCCCACCTTCTTCTGAACCAAAAAAAAAAAAGACCGCGTAGCGTTTTTATTCTTCACTCCCTTTGTTTTGGTGAAAAAACATTAAACTCACTTAACACCCCCACCCCCACCCCCTTCTTCATTTTTTTCCTTCCTAGTTTTTTTTTCGCCCTCCCGCGCCAAAACTGTGCCATTTTTTTCCTTCCCAGTTTTTTTTCCCCTCCTACACCAAAACTGTGCCCTTCCGCCACACCAGCCACGCCACCGCCGGAGCCGCCCTTCGCTCCCTATCCGACCCCGACCTCGCCCTCGATCTCTTCCGCTAGACTACCCAGCAGCGCGGCTGCTGCCACGACCCCTACGCCTACATCGACATCACCGCCTCCGGCAAGCGCTTCTCTGTCGCCGAATCCTTCATCGACGAGGTCGTGAAAACGTTTTTGCCCTTTATGTGTGGATGGGAAGGTCATTCTTGCGCAATCTGATCCGAACGATGAGTTCCAGGTGTGGATTTCAGCCCTCTACCATCTAGGGTTTCAAAAGATTTGATTTTTAATTTTTTAAATAGGGTCTCTCTCTTCTAGGCATGGATTTCAGCCCTCTTCCAGCTGGGGTTTTTAAAAATTTGATTTTTAGATATGGGTTTTTCTTATTTTTGAATTTTTTTTTTTTTGGGTTTGCTAGCTGGATCTTGGGTGTTTTGATCTGAGTGTTTCATTTTCCATATGAGGGTGTTCTGTTTTTTCGTTTGTCTTTTTGGTAGTGTTTCTGGTGTGGGTTTTGCCTTTGACTTTCTACATCTTTTGTTCTCATCTGAGTTCTCTGTAGTTCTGTTGTTATATGTATTCTTCTTTTGATCTTGTTTTCTTTAAATTAATGTGGGTTTCTTGTTTGGACAGCAGCACTCCATTGGGGCCACCCATCCAATAAGTTCGTTTGCAACTAGTTGCAACTCCATTACATGAACATTTCATTTTCTTTAGTTTTAAAGGCTGGAGAAGTTCAGTGGAAAGGTATTTTGATTTCATTTTTTTTTTTTTGGGTTCTGTTTATTATCATCTGGAGTTTTTTTCTGCTATGATTCAGTGGAAAGGTATTTTGATTGAAAAGAATGTGTTCTTTGTAAGATGTTTGGATGCTTTCCATCCCCTGAAATTTAGTATTTTGTTTCCCATTTTTCTTTCTCGTCTTTGTGATTGGTAATGGTGATTGATTGGTATTGATTTTGTGTTAGCACTTATTGATAGGATTTAACCTTTCTGTGCACTTAGTTTTGGGTTTTTCATTTCTCTTTATGAGTCCTTTGGTCTAGGTTTTGGTTTCATTTTGTCCCTCTCATTGTTTTGTTTGTATTTGGTTGAGCAGGTTCATGCCTACTACAGATTTGGACCCCTGAGTGCATACTTATCTGTAAATTACTTGGACAGATTCCTTTCAGCCTGTGAACTTTCTGTAAGTTGTGGAGAAGAACCCAACATGCATTTCACAAAAATGATTTTGATCTATAAGCTCATTCTTCTTGAATTTTTTGAATTATTCATGATCTATCATTGATTCTCTCTTGCCTGTTTCTGCCTTAATCTGTTTCTAACAAGGTATGCCCTGGATGATGTAGCTGTTATCTGTGGCCTGCTTGTCTCTGGCAGCCAAGATGGAGGAAACTGAAGTACCCCCGTCTCTGGATTTACAGGTAAAGTGACATTGGATTTAATGTTATCAGATGCAATTGTCTGATATGGTTTGGGGATGGTTAGAAGCCTGTTTCATAGAAAATGATTGATTTCTTCCATTTTTGTTTTTCTGATTTTTGAAATGATGTGTGCTGTATCAGGTTGGGGAATCAAAATTTGTCTTTGAATCTAGGACTATATTGAGAATGGAGCTTCTGGTTCTGAGTACTTTGAAATGGAGGATGCAAGCTGTGACTCCATTTTCGTTTATACATCACTTTCTTCAGAAGATTAATGATGATAAACCTCCACCAAAATCATCACTTCTCCGATCTGTTGAACTGGTCTTAGGTACAATCAGAGGTATGCTTTTCTTTTTCTCAAGTTTATATATGTGTATTTACCAAAATAAAAGATTTTTTTTTGTGTGTGCGCGCGTAATGCGCATGCATTCCTTGTACTGTAAACGTGAATTGAATTCTCTGAATTATAACTCTGAAGAGAAACACAATGCAGGGGTTGATTTCCTGAAATTCAGGCCTTTTGAGGTTGCTGCAGCAGTGGCAATATCTGTATCAGTAGAAGCCCAAACAGTGGATTTCAACAAGGCACTATCTTTTTGCATTCATGTAGAAAAGGTCAAAAAGTGGGGTAGAACCTAGAGGGAATTTCCCTTTCTTTTCTTTTTCTTTTTCTCTTTTTTTGCCCATGTTACAAAACCAGGCTTGAATAGCACAATTGATGAAGTGTATTCTATTTTGGATTGCAGGGGAGAGTAATCAAGTGTTATGAACTGATCCAAGAGATTATATTTGCCACGGCCACTTGCTGCAAAAAGAAGAACGAAGTAAATTTTGGAGAAAAATTTATTGCTGTAAACCGTGGCAATAAATACCTTTTGCAGCGGTAATGCCCTCGACAAAATGATGTTAATTAATTAAAAAATTAAAAATAATTTAAATATAAAATAATTCGTTAGGTATATGTTAGGTTTATCAACGTACCAAACGGTAGATAGGTGGAGTTTTCATGTCAGTGAACACAGCTGATCAGCAGGGAGATGAACAGTGATTATGGTCCACCATTTTCTTAGACACCTGGGCATGCATCTGTCTCATTGGGTTGTATGTTTCAGCTGCCTGCATTATTGTGCTTTAATCTAGTATACTTTAATCTACTTTATTAGAGTCACAACTTTGTTGCATTATTGTGCTGTTTCATGGATGGATACTTTAGGTTAGCACTATGTTTTGCATAAATTTGCACCTTTATAAAAAAACTTGAATTTTGAGCCACCTGTTAATGACCTGTGTGCTTGTTAGTAATTTGGTATGCAGGCTTACTTCTCAAGTTATAATTCTTTGATAACAGGTAGTATGCTTCCCTGGGGGCGGTTTTTGAACATTCTGTTTGGACCTTCCAATGGTGTTTAATGGTAAATAACTTTTGTGGATGTGTATTTGATGGCTTTAGTAAATTTTGGTTGATGTCATGATTGATTACAATGGCCCCTTTGCCCTGCAGGTTCCTCCTTTTGATCCAATCAAACCTCTGCTTGGTCTTTCACATATCAAGACTCTGACTTTGTCGAGTGAATATCTCGAGGTATAGTTTCATTCCTAGTTATAATAAGTAAATGCAATATATCGTCATTCTTCAAAAAACGAAAAAAAAAAGTTCTCAATAAGTAAATGCATGCAATATAGTATAGATGTCACATTTATGTACATGGAAGAAAGCTCCCAATTCTAGTGTTAAATAATTACATTTTTTTGTTGCGATTTTATACAGGTAGGTAACTATCAAGATGGAGTTACTTTTTGGCAGTTAACCAAGATGACGAAGATGGAGTTGAAGACTTTTTGGCAGTTAACCAAGATGATGACCAAGATGCATGGAGTTACTTGTTTTGAATTATTTTTGTAATTAATTTGAACCGACACACCTTGTATGGTTGTTTTGTAGTTATGTTAAAGCTATTAACTTTGAAGTGTTTATTGTTGAATGATGAATATTTTGAAGGGTTGTGAACTTGGATATTAGAATGTTGACTTGTTGGATATTTGATTTGACTGATAGTTTGCATCTTTTGTGGTATAAGTTTTGTTAATGGGTGTATCTGGATATAAATATTTGAAACTTTGTAAGCAGGTGTGAAATGATAATTTGGGTGGCACAAATATTTTGATTGTATTTTTTTGTGACAAAAAGAGTATGTCACCATTGAGTGTCAACCTGGTAATATTATTGGTGACACTCATTTGGTTGTCAAGAAAAATACTTTTAGTGACAATTTTTGTCACAAAAGATATCTTTTCTATGACACCTGTACTTTTGTCACCATTGCTTTTAGTGACACCCTACTATGTCACGGAAAATCTTTCTTCCGTGACACCATGTTTTTGTCACCGTTGACATTATTTCGTGACAAGTGCACAAATTTTGTCACCATTGACTTTTAGTGTCATGGATACAATGACACTCCATCCCGTGTCACCAAAGATAATAGGTGACAAAAAATGGGCCTTTGGTGACATTTTTTCATGTCACCAAAGGTGTTTTTTGTTGTAGTGTAAGCTTTTGGGGACCATGGCTGGGCTGTGGCTTTAATACCATATTAATTTTCATCAGCTTATAAATCCAAGGTGGAACCAACTTAACTTGGACCATAGCCGGGTTGATCACTAGATCATCACTGGGCCATGACTCATACACCATATTAATTTTCCTTAGCTTTTCATTCATAGGTGGAACAAGCTTACCATTCTTAGGTGGAACACTTTTTTTCCACACTACTCCTCCTTTTGGTATTCGAACTCGCAACCGGGTGCCTTTCAAACCATATTAAATTTTCTTAGCTAACCATTCCTACCAAAACCTCGATGAGTTAATAGAAGCAGTGTACATACTTTTCAATACTCCCCTTTCGGTGGAACCCACTTCTCAATACTCCCCCTTAGGTGAAACCTGTTTGATCTAGGCAACATAAATACCTTTCAATACTCCCCCTTGGGTGGAGCACACTCCTCAACAATCCCGCTTAAGTGCGACCGGGTTCAATCCACATTTCACAATATGCACATTATTTTCAATGTTCAGACGTTCCTCATTGGACTCAAACTCACAACCGGTTGACTCTAATACCAAATTAAATCTCTTTACCTAACCATTTCTACTAAAACCTCGTGGCGTTTGTAGAGATAGTATAAATACTTTTTAATATATACTTCACAATGTGCACACATGCACGTACGGCACATTTGGGATACACGTGCATGCTCCAAACCACCCAAACTGTGTTGCCCTATATATATTGGGTCATAAAGAAAACAATATAATAAAGAATCCTAAATAACGATGCAAATGAGTGATGCTGGACCTACCCCCCTACTAGGCATGACTGGAATCGGATATAAAAATTTTTCCATATCAGATCCTATGTTTAGAACAGATGGGTTGGGCACATGTCGTGAGGTTCCAATATCCGATATAGTGGCGAACTCAAGATCTTCATTGGGCTGGAGCGGACAATGGTCAATTAAAAAGGTCAATCATTCTTCTGCTAGAATTTTTTTTTTCACTTTAATTGTAGAAAAGGAGAAAAAGTACTGCCTTTAAATAGATTAGTTGTTGATTGTTTTTGTTATATTTTTTTCATATCAATTTAAGGATATGTTCAATTGCGTCAAAATCAATGTCAACTACAAATAATCTCCAATTACAACATAGGTTAAAGACATGATTTTCAACATCTTTTTGAAAGGAATCCTACAACAAAAAACAATTAAAAAAATAAGCCTTTTCAATTCCTCAAAAAACTATCGCATCAATTTGCAATCACACTATAACAATCCTAAAGCAGCTCTAGATACCCCCCCAAAAGTAATATTAATCATTATATTGTGAGCATTAGTATCTTTATAGTCTTTATCATTTCTTTAAGCTCCAATAGTTCCTTTATTATATGAAACCGCCGAATATTTATAAATGAACATTATTAGAATAATCATAAACATCATATTACAGTCAAAGAAAAAAATCCCAAAAAACATGAAATATGGGGAATTAGGAACTATGAATCAGGGGAGTCTGCGGGATTAGGGCTCACTGATAAAAGGAGTTTGGGGAATTAGGGCGTAGGGTTTGCATTTAAAATTTGGGGATTTAGGTTTGGAATTTGGATTTAGAGGTTAAGAGTTCAGATTTAGCCATAATTTCTCAAATTCCATTGATCCTAATCGAGGTTTCCATAAGGTTCTCTGGAGAGAAGGAGAAGTTGAGCCTTACTAGACACCTCTTTCCCTAGCCTTTGTCTCAAGCAAATGAAAGTTCAACGTTGATATCTCTCTCATCTCCACAAAGATTCCATAACTCATACAAGGCAAGAGAGACAAACCACACAGTTGTTTTTTCAACCCCTTCTCCCGTACCGCCGCTGACTCCAAGCTCCACCATATCTTCCCTCAACAACTTCTACGATGGCATATTTGGAGACGACCCGGATGATAAAACCGATAAAAAGAGAAACAACATCTAAGAAAGCAAGGTCAAGATCACATTAAAGGTGGAGAATCGCAAACAAAAGTCTTCATCTTCCTCCTTCAGTCATAGCATGGAGAAGAACTACGTGGTTTTGCTCTCTCGTAGAGATCGAAGGAAAATGGTTTTTTTTTTCTATTCCTTTCCACCGGCCAGGAGAAGGATAGGGTCAACTAGGTGGGGCGATTATTTTAACTTAATTGGGTCATGGGTCAAAAGCCCATTACACTTTTTGGTTATTTTGGATCTCACCTGGGGCGACCGCCCCAAGCCAGATCAACATGGGTCCTCAACGCGTTTGTAGAGTTAGTATAAATACTTTTTAATATATACTTCACAATGTGCACACATGCACGTACAATACATTTGGAATATACGTGCATGCACCAAACCACCCAAACTGTGGTGCCTCATATATGTTTGGGTCATAACGGAAACATTAAAATAAAAATCCTAAATAATGGTGCAAATGAGTCAAGCCGGACCTGGCCCCCTACTAGGCTTGATCGGAATCGGATAAAAAAAATATTCCAGATCAGAACCGAAGTTTAGAACAGATGGGTTGGGCACATGTTGCGAGGTTCCAATATCCAATGTAGTGGCGGACCTAGGACTTTTGTTGGGGTGGGGAGGACAATGGTCAATTAAAAAATGCAATCATTATTTTGCTGGATTTTTTTTTTCACTTTGACTATAGAAAAGGAGAAATAATATTGCATTTTAAAAGATTAGCTGTTGATTGTTTTATTTATATTTTTTCTTATCTAATTTTAAGATAAACTCAATTGCGTTAAAATCAATGTATACTACTAATAATCTCCATTTATAACATAGGTTAAAGACATGAATATTGTCAACACCATTTTGTAAGGAATCCTATTACAAACACCAAATTTATAAATAAGGCCGTTCAATTCCTCAAAAACTAACGCATCAATCAGCAACCACACTATAACAATACTAAAGAAGCTCTAGCGACCCCCAAAAAATAATATTAATCACTATATCGTGAAAATTAGTATCTTTATAGTCTTCATCATTTCCTTAAGCTCCTAATAGTTCCTCTATTATATGAGACTGCCAAATATTTATAAATGAATATTATTGGAATAATCATAAACATCATATTATAGTCCAAGAAAGAAATTTCAAAAAATATGAAATCTATTGAATTAGGTTTGGAATTTGGATTTAGGGGTTAAGAGTTTGGATTTAGCCATAATTTCTCAAATTCCATTTATTCTTATCTAGGTTTCCATTAGGGCTCTTTGGAGTGAAGGAGAAGCTGAGCCTTATTAGACACCTCTTTTCATAACTTTTGTCTCAAGCAAATGAAGATTTGACACTGCTATCTCTCTCATCTCCACAAAGCCATCCATCACTCATACAAGGCAAGAGAGATAAACCACATACATAGTTGTTCTTTCAACCCCTTCTCCTATGCCACTGCTGACTCCAAGCTCCACCATATCTTCCCTCAACGACTTCTACGCTGACAGATTTGGAGACAACCCAAATATAAAACCAATAAAAAGAGAAGCATCATCGAAGAAAGCAAGGTCAAGATCACATAAAAGGTGGTGAAGAGCAAACAAGATTTTCATCTTCCTCCTTCGGTCATAGCGTGAATAAGTACTGCGTGGTTTTAGTCACCCATAGAGATTGAAGGAAAATGGTTTTTTTTTTTTTATTCATTTCCACCGGCAAAGAGAAGAAAAGTGGAACTAGGCAGGGCGATCATTTTAACTTAATTGGGTCATGGTTCAAGGGCCCATTAGACTTTTTGGTATTTTTGGATCTGACCTGGGGCGACCGCCCCGGCTCAGACCAACATGGGCACTCGAGGTGCTAGAAGAGATAGCATAAATACTTTTTAATATATACTTCACAATGTGCACACGAGCACGTTTGGTACATTTGGGATATGTGGATGCTCCAAACCACCCAAATTGTGGTGCCCCATATATTTTTGGGTCATAACGAAAATATTTTAATAAACAATCTTAAGGTATGGAAGACTTAGAAAGCTTGCTGAGTTTTTGCAATTAGATAAAGGGCCCGCTCGAGCGCCCAACTTTTCCCGCTCGAACAGATACTGTCTAGCAGCCAGACGCTAGACAGAATGAAGCCCGCTCGAGCGGACACGACGCAGATGTCCCTCACGAATTAGATATGCTATTTCTAATTTTGGTTAAACTGCTTGATTTAATGCTAATCATCTTAGGCAGCTTTAAGCATGTCCCTAAACCTATTTATAGGACTCATTAGCTACCCTAAAGAGATGCCTCCCTCATTATTCTGAGTAAGAAAATCCAATTGAGAGAATTCTTCTTCTCCAGAGCATCCATTGAAGAGTTGTGCTGCAAGAGTTCATCTTGAGAGCTGATTCTTTTACATCCCTTGTAGAAGATCATCCTTTTTCATAGGAGATTTGAAGAGTTAAGTGGGTTTGAGTTTGTTGCAATCAACGGTGCAAAGTTGTTGAGGCGTGAAGCTGCACAAGAGGTAACTGCAGTCCTTAGAAGTGATTATCTGGGGTGGGATTTGTGAAAATCTTGTAATTGCGATATTCATAGTGCTTGATTATTGATCAAGTTTGGATCCGTGGTTTTTCATCCGGTTTGGGTTTTCCACGTTATATTTGGTGTCCCTTATGGTGTATGCTTTTTCTTTTTATTTTTGCTGCATATTATATTATTTTTGCACTCTAAGCTGTTGAGTTGACCAATTTAAAGATCATTATATGAACCTTCGGTAACAACATATTGGCATTTGATAAAAGTTTTCATTTACAATCACCCTTTGTATTATGTGTGGACATGATGGGTTACCCAGCATGCTTGTGTTTATTGACATGGCAAGTCCACTTAGCAACGTGACTTCTAAGAGGTGTTTTCGTAAAATGTATGCTATATAACTTTATTAGAATTTTCCTAAAATAGTCGTAAATCTGTGGTTTGCTTTCATAATCCATTTGAAAATCTTAGGTGTGTTTATTGACATGGCAAGTCCACTTAGCAACGTGACTTCTAAGAGGTGTCTTCGTAAAATGTGTGCTATATATCTTTATTAGAATTTTCCTAAAATAGCCGTAAAACTGCGGTTTGCTTTCATAATCCATTTGAGAATCTTAGGTCCAGTTCCAAAAATCCGATAAAAATCATGGGTCCACCCCAAAATCCACATGAAAGAATACTTTGATTCACCTTGCTCAAATAGGAGAATTAAACAATAAATAGTTTGTAAGTCAATATGCTAAGCGTAATTGCAAAATGCAAGGAACCACATGTGAAAGTGTGTTTGCAAGAATGGCTACTAGTTTCACAAACCAATGCACATCGGATGTATCTAACCAAACAAGATAGAACTAGCAAAACTATCTACTAATCACACTCCACAAAAAGACAGAAATAATTTCTAACGTGCAAATCCTATTTAGGGAGAAAAACCACGATTAGAAAAGCCAATCACTATTGCATGGTTACAACATATACTCATAACTCCTTTATTCCAGTTAGTACGTCGACCTAAAGAATGTAGTTGTTCTTGCACAACTTCTAATGTTGCCACGACTTCCCCGCAGCGCACCGCTCCCCGTGCTTGATCATCCTTCAATCACCTTGAGTATCAAGATGAACCAATATTCTACAAAGAAGTAGAAGCTTCAAACCTTTTAGATGCAGCCATTCAGAACAATCTTCTCAATGGCTATAGAGAACAAGGAATCTCTCTTTGGATTATCTCACCTCAAAATAAGAGAGAGGAACTTCGTGTGTGTCACTTAGGGTCGGGAGAATCACCCAATATATAGCTCAAATCTGTACTTAAGACTTCTAATAAAAATAATACCAGAATAACAAGTCTTTTCAAACACTTTTATAGAATCCGGATCCAACTGGGCTACGTTCGCGACACTAGCTATAGCGAGCAGGCAGCTCGCTATAGTGAGCCCTGTCTCTGGCCGCTGGCTGGGCTGCAACTTCGCTATAGCGAACACACGTTACGGATTTCGGCTTCAGGTCTTCCAGCGGCTCAATCACAGTCCAATCTAAAATAAATAGAATTCTACAACTCAAATGGATCCAGAGTTGTCTAACCCATGAATTAGCCTATACAAAAATTTCTAACAATCTCCCTCTTTGGAAATTCATAGACAAAACTCCATAGGACAATACATATGATTTACCGAAAAGAAAAACCCAAAATACATTGAATTTTCACCACAAAAAAATTCGGCACTTGTAGATCCTTCACTGTCTCTGCTTGAAAAACTCCCCCTAGCTCCATTCTACTTCCCTTTTTGTCCATAATTGACGAACAAATAACAAGTAGCTTTTGTCAATCTAGATCCAGCAGCTCCCCCCCTCAACTTTGACTCCCCCTCTATATGATCTCCATATTTGCACTTGGGTGGGGACTATATCTTGCAGATCAGGGGTGATGAAGATTCGGTACGCACACTTGCATGTTTGGGCATTTTAGCAAAGTGTGTACCAACACAGAAAATACGTATTCTTTCTAATTAACCCATATAGCTTTAGTATTCTTCTTTTTTCAGCTCAGCCTTTTGCGTTTTTCATTGTGTTTGATTTGGCAAATTTCGCAGCTTATTGCAAACGGGTCGAATGTGTCCTTTAATTCCACAGTTATGGTAAGTGGAAATTCGTTCAGGACGTGAAATACTCTTTTTGTTTGGAGCTCTGTGTGCAACACTAACAACAGGATTAGGAGCAACTGAAATTTTAACAAAATAATTTGTACCTTTGGCAATAGATATGGATGCTCCGTCAGCGTAGCCATTGTTATGCTTGTCAGTGTATGTATTTTAACTGCACAAGATGTTATCAAGCTTTTTCGATCTAGTGTTCATCTTGTTCAAAGAAGGTTTAGCAATATCTAACTGAAACAGAACCATCTTGAGTCTTCCATTCAAATCAGAATTCTTTGCTTTCAAAGTTTTCATACTAGAATCAAGGAAGTCACACTTCTGTGCTTCTGCAATCAATTTGTCTGCCAATATAGTATTTTCATCCTCCAATTGTTGTATCTATGCAAGTGCTTCTGCAAGTTCATTTTTTAAGGAGGAATTCTGTTCTCTAGACACTTTGCAATTGATTGCAACTTTTTCATTTATCTTAACCAAATTCATGCATGGTCTTCTTGAAAATTGTCTCATATTCAGTTTTCCAATCTGATTCTTCCTTTGACTCATTATCTTGATTAGTCTCATCATCGAAAGAAACATGGGAAATAGCAGAACCAAAAGTTTCCATTAAAGCAATAAACTTCCCTTTGCTAGTGTCAGACATGTCAGACTCAAGATTATCATCAGATGTATCTTCTTCCCAAGTCATATTTAAAGCATTCTTTTTAGATTTTATGTTTCCACAGCCACGAGCAATGTGTCCATATACTTGACATTCATAGCACTTAGTCCCTTTAGAAGATTTTTCCTTATCCGCAATTTTAGGGATCTTCACATTAGTTTTCTTCCCCTTCATAAAAAGCTTGAATTACTTCATAAACTGTATAGCAACATGGGGTTCAATTTCCTCGGAATCTAAATCTGAATCACTTGCAGCTTTCTTGAATGATTCCTTGGACGCTTTCAAAGCAATAGCTTTAGACAGTGTCTTCCCATTAAACCTAAGGTTTGCTTCAAAAGTTTGTAGGTTGCCAACCAACTCATGAACTTTCATAGTATTTAGATTTTTATTCTCCTCTATGGCTACAACCTTTCTATCAAACTTTTCTGGAAGAGACCTCAAAAATCATTTTAACAATTCTGTCCTCAGGAATTGGTTCTCCCAAAGTAAATGTATCGTTGACAACAACATTCAGTCTATCATTGAACTCATTGAAGGTTTCATCATCTTCCATCTTTATGGTTTCAAAAGCAGTATATAACTTTTGAAGTTTCAACTGTTTGACAGCATCAGTCCCTTCATAGACAGTCTGCAGGATATCTCAAGCTTCTTTTAAAGTAGTGCATATGGAAATTCTTCGAAACTGATCAAACGTACTAACTCCATTGTAAATAGCATTTAAAGCCCTTGAGTTGGAAGTGGCAGCTAGTTCTAATTCATCCAAAGTCCATTGTTCTTCAGATTTGGGACCAGTTATCCCATCAGTAGTGACAGTGGGCAATGAATAGCCATACACAACAGACTTCCAAAACTTTAATATCTATGGCTTACAAGAAGGCAACCATCCTCGCTTTCCAATAAGCATAGTTGGTACCATCCAGCAAATGGGGCTTATTGGTTGAAGTGCCTTCATGGTAGATATCCATTCTAGCAATATATAGGATCTACAAAATAGAATAGTGCAACCCGCTCTAATACCAATTGAAAGTGCATTTGCAAGAATGGCTACTAGTTCCATAAACCAGTGCACAACGGATGTAACCAACTAAACATATATAGAACTAGCAAACTATCTACCAACCACATACCATAGAAAGACAAACACAAATTTTAATGTGGATACCATATCCAGGGAGAAAAACCAAGATCAGAAAAACCAATCACCATTGAATGGTTACTAGATATACTCACAACTCCTTTATCCCAGTTAGTACGTTGACCTAAGGATCGTAGTTGTTCTTGCACCACATATCCTGTTGCCACGACTTCCCCGCTGCGCACCGCTCCCCTTACTTGATCTTCGTTCAATTACCTTGAATATCAAGATGAACCAATTTTCTACAAACAAGTAAAAACTTTAAACCTTCTAGAGTAGCCCTTTAGACCAATCTCTCAATGGCACTAGATAACAAGAAGTCGCTCTTAGGATTAGCTCACCTCAAAACAAGAGAGAGAAACTTCTTGTGTGTCACTTAGGATTTCGAGAATCACCTAATATATATCCCCAAATATGTGCTTAAGACTTCTAATAAAAATACAATCAGAACAAGTCTTTTCAAACTCTTTCATAGAGTCCGGATCCAACTAGACTAAGTTCGCCATGCTCGCTATAGCGAGCCCCGTCTCTGGCCGCTGGCTGGGCTGCAACTTCACTATAGCGAAGTGCTTGTTCGCTATAGTGAACACACGTTCTGGATTTTGGTTTCAGGACTTCCGGCGGCTCAACCGCAGTCAATTCTAAAATAAATAGAAAATGAAAACTCAAATGGACCCAGAGTTTTGTCCAACCCATGAATTAGCCAATACAAAAATCTCTAATAACATGGAAGTTTGGTACTAATTGAACCCACGAAATACAAGATGAGGGTTTGGATTAGGCATGTAACATAGGATCCTTTATCGTTCCTAACCTTTCTTTCCCAAACTGAAATTGATGGTCAAATCAAATGCTGCCAATCATCTTCTTCTATGATCTTACAAGTAAAAATGCAAGAACAAATTGACTTCAAACACATGTTTTCATTTACAATCATCCTTTGTATTTTGTGCGGTTAATGGGTTACCCAATATTTGTGATTAGGGAAATTTTTTGTACAGTAACCTACAGTCCGTGATTTCTACCCCTTGTTATCAAAGTTGGCCATTTTACCCAGATGATCTTCGTACAGTCGGTATTGCTGCGTAGGCCAGTGGGCTTTTTTTAGTTGCGATATTACAATTTAAGCTGCAATACCGCAATGAATGTTGCGATATCGCAACTCGAAAAGCCCTTTTCATCCGTTTATCCCTCCCTGTTCGACTATCGCTCATTTTCGCTGCAGTAACTCTCTCCCCCCGCCGAATTTGACCATCCTCCTCCCTCGCCAACCTATTTGCAAATACGCAAGGCCGCCAACGCCCGTTCGACGTCGACGAAGCATCATCGTCTCTATTGTCTCCATCGACTAGGGACTTTGGCCACCAATGTTTTTACATTTGGGATTCATTGTATTCTAACTTTTTTTCAAAAGACACAAAAGAAGAAAAAACTAATGTACAATAAATAAGAGGGAGAAACATACAAGGTGGGAAACATGCATGGAATGAATACTTTAGACAAAGATGTGGTAGGAGATTCAATTGCTATATATGATAATGGCCTAAGGTTGACATGCAGAGAATGTGGCAGGAGATCACTTGTAATGTGGACTTGCAGAGCATGGAAGCAGAGAACCCAAGTTAGAGACGAAAGCAATGGAATGGAAAGAAATGATAAACATAAATGCATTAGTTGACTTTTAACCTATCATTTTTTGCGATATCACGACATAAATTGCGGTATCGCAACTAAAAAAGTTGCGGTATCGCAACATAAATTGTGATATCGCAACATTTATTGTGATATCACAAAAAAAAAAAAGGCCATTTGGTCTGCATGGTGGTACGGACTGTACGGAGAACGTATGGATAAAATGACCAATTTTGGTAGCAAGGTGGAAAAATCAAGTGTTGTAGGTTACCTAACAGAAATTTTCCCTTGTGATTATTGACATCAAAAGTTCATTAATTTAGCATTGTAACTTCCCAGAGGAGTTTTCGAAATATATTTTCATTGAAATTCTCATAAAATGGTTAATAATTATGAACCATATCCAAACCCGATTAAATACCGAAAAAAGCATCTGGGCCTTGCTGGACAAAATCTAACCTTACCTTGCTTACACCCCTAGCCCAACTAAAGTTACGTATAAAAACAGAAAAAAAAGGATCATAACATCCAAAATAAACATATAATATCCGTAGGGAAAGTTAATTCAACAAGTGATCAAATAGTACTGGGCCATGCTTTATTATAGTGATGAGTGGCCAACTACATATATGCTCTGGTATGATGATTGAGTGAACCATTGTGATGGCTATGTTGCCCGGATGCCATATGAAAATTGACTGAAGAAAATATTACTTGCTCTATTACTTGGGTTGCTTATATTTTGAGGCTGATTGGGATGGCTCAACGTACTTTAAAAAAAAAATAATATCCCCAACCAATGTACTGTTGTTGGGATGGATAGAAAGTCCTTTGGTTTCTCTTTTTCTTTTATTTGCTTCTTTTACTCTTGTAGTGGGAGAAAGGGCCCCTTCTATTCCCATCATGATCATGGCAGTAAAATAAGACAAGTGAACCCTCTATGAGTGGATTCTCTTGTTTATTTTGTCACTTATAGTGCTGAATATGTCTCTTCAAATATTAATTGGACTGGATCTCAATGCCTCTTGTTTCCCCTTCTTTTCTACTAGTGATGGAAAGGTCGGAAGCCATCTCCATCACGAGGGATTTAAAATAATAGAAGAGAACCGTCCAATAGTAGATCTTCTTGTTTATTAAAATGTCTCTGTAACTTTAGATAAAAGCAAGCAGATTTTAGAACCTTTCATTAGCTCTTTTTGCTAGTCATATGATGGAGCAATGGAGACCAGATCCTAGGCTGTAGCACACCAAATCTTCTCTTAGATCTTAATTCCCAAACAATATTGTCAAGAGTCTAGCCATCCAACTTGTTTTCCACTTGAAACTAGATGCAACAGGACTAGTTTAATGTTGTGGATCACAATCACAAATCCAATCTTAATATAGATTGACATTCCACCTATCCAATTAGTAGTTTAAACAGGATTCTTCTCCTAACCAAATCGTTCTTTTTGTTGGGGCGTTTCTCGTCTATGTAGGAGAAAGTGTAAGATATATTATATCTTATTACGGTTAAGCAAACACTTGGCTAGTGAAGATAATGTGCAAGGAATATATTTTATGTAATTAGGGTTTTACCAACACTTGCCATATGTGAAGTTCACCTAATAGAGATTTTTGCTTTTGTTTTATTTTTTGGTAACCTAGCCTAGGAGGCTGGGATCCAAGATAGACCACATAAGTGTGAAGAGGAAGTCCATAAAATGCGAAGGAGAGCCCACATGAATGGAAAGAGTCGCATACCTAGATCCATACATGTGATGTGCAAGGTTGCCAACCACATGAGCAACTCCTAGTAGTTTGTTCACCCCATAAAGTCGATGCACGTATCCACCTTCAAAACTTTCAAAATCATGCGGAGCACCTCATTAAATTGTGAATAATGTAAGTCTCATTGAACATGTCATCCTTATTACACAACTAAGTGCCTACCTTGATAGGCTTATGCCATGCCTATAAAGTCATGCTTTGAGTTTAATAATCAGCGGTCTTCGTGGAACTTCCTGTTGAGGTTAACGTCCAACATTGCTCCTGAGCGGTTATAATTGTGGTCGAGTCTTCGCTCTCACCATAAAACCATTGTTGTACCATTTTTCATTACCAATTGGTATTAAGATAAGTGGTAGGTCAATGGGATGTGAGATCCTACACTTATTTATGTATGAGTTTATAATTGATGATAAGAGGCAAGGCACATTGTATATTTTGGTTTCGCAATACAACATGCTATTTTTTGTCAAAAAAGAAATTATAATTAAATCTAGACCACATAGTGAACGGGATCGTGGTATACAGAATATATAAATAGATAAGCGTACTTTTGTTGTAGTAAAGACTTTGGTCAATTATTCCAATTTTAAAATGGCTGAGAAGGGTCCAAAAATATACATTTATCTTACATTGGTGATATTGAAAATATTCCAAAATTTGCAATTTTCCAGTTAATCTTAACTCTATTTGATACATTACATATGAAGCGTATCGCAATAGGACCAAAGGTTTTGTGGGGGGCCTTTCCTCTGGTAGAAAATTAGAAATGGGAGGTCCGTTCACATCTTGGAAAACCAGGACCGCCAATGGTTTTGTAGAGCCTCTCATCTATATATAATAGACCCGTCTCTGCCAGTGCAATTCATCATCCAAACTCCATACACTTGAAAACCCACTACTTTCCTTGGAATTTCATAACCAACAAATTCTTCATAGAAAGATGAGTTCGACAACCAGAGCATGGATCGTTGCTGCCAGCGTAGGAGCGGTTGAAGCACTGAAAGATCAAGGATTCTGCAGATGGAATTATGTTATCAGATCCTTACATCAACAGGCAAAGAAGAACGTGGGTTCTTATCTGCAAGCCCAGAGAATTCCAACATCAATAGATTCATCAGCTTCAGCTTTGGTAATACAGAGAAGAGTAGGAGATGAGAAATCCAGGCAGTCGGAAGAATCTCTGAGGAAAGTGATGTATTTGAGCTGCTGGGGTCCCAACTGACATCAACGCCGATTTGTTTTTCTCCTTTTTTTTTTTTTTTCGAAACAAAAAGCCTTCAATTGAGAAAATCTTTTGGAGAGTGAAACGAAATTGGTGGTTGTCTATATAGTTGTTATTTTTGCTGTAATCAGACCAAGTTTTAAGATGGCAGATTTATGAGAAGAGAGATCTGTTTTGATGGTTCCTTTTCTCAAAATTTGATTTTTTCTTTGGGAAGAAAATGCATTCAAAATAAAGAACATATACTATTAAAAGGCATTCTTAAAATTCTATATGCCAAAACTTACTAAAAAAAGAAACATGCACTCACAAGAAAGAGAACTCAAAATTTAAGATATAAACTTTCATGTATTTTAAGCAAATAAGTTCTTCATTATTTTTTTGGTAGGAATAATAAGTTCTATTTATATCATGAATGCACAGAAAATCAGAGAACTAATTAATTTCAATTGAGAATCCATGGTGTGTACACCTATTAGATTCCACCTCTTTTCTCCATACCCAAATGACCTTTTGTGTGTGAACTTCAATTAGCTAACCAGTAACTTAATTAAACCACTATCCTCATTAAGTCCTCTGCGGACTGTAGCTTTGTGGTTTCGCTGGGAATTGACAGGCTCCTTTGTCATGCAGGGTGACTACTGCCAGAAAGGAATCTAAGATAAAATGATCTGATCCTGCTGTCCAATTCCACCAAGGAGCTCATGACGTGCGGATTATCACTTGATCCACCAGTTCAAGGACAGCACAAGAGGTCACAGCTATCCATGCTCTTGTAGAGAATCCATTTCCCAAAACAATATCACCACCTTTAATTCATAGAAGCTTTCATACTAAACACTAGTAGATGATGGGCATATACAACTAAATGAAGAGTATCAACATATGTAAGTTTGAGAAGGTGGTTTAGGATTTCTACAAAACTTGATAGCCAAAACCAGGGGTTTCCTCAAGTTGGGGTATGGATATACAGGGGAATAGGATCGGAGTTTCTTTTCTGTGGATCTAGGTTTTTTTTTTTTTTTGGTCGGAGGTCTCTCAAAGTATGACTTCGTTGCACACAGTCCACAAAAAAAAAGTAATACAGCTAAAGATCCTCTAACACATTTTCATACATGATATGTCTAATTTACATTTTCTTTAAATCATATCCCATAATTGGTAGGATATCATATTAATAATGGTCAACTATCATTTAATTGACCACGATCAATGCAATCTCATTAATGAGATTTTCAAATAAATTCTAAAAACATACAAATGAATTTCAAAATAACTCAAATAAATTTAAAAAAAAAACGCAATAATTTCAAAAAATGCAATAAATTTAAAAAATAATAATAAATTTTAAAAGAACGCAGATAAATTTAAAAAGACGCAAAAAAATTTCAAAAAATAGAAATAAATTTCAAAAGATGAAAATAATTTCAAAAGATCCAAATAAATTTCGAAAAAAATGTAAATAAATTTGAAAAGACTCAAATCAATTTCAAAAGACATAAATAAAATTAAAAAATACAAATAAATTTAAAAAAATACAAATACATTTGCCAAAACTAAGATAACCCAATTTTTCAAATTAGCGAAAAATCTAGCAAAAACTCAAGTATTTTTGTCAAAAACTCAATTAAATTTATTTAAAAAAATAAAAAAATTCAAAAGACACAAATAAAATTAAAAAACACAAATAGATCTAAGAAAATACAAATAAATTTGCCAAAAGCATAGAAAGATTGGTTCAAAAACACAGTTAAAAATTTTAAAATGCTGATAAATTTATCAGAAACTCAGCTATATTTTTTAAAAACTCAGATAAATTGTTCAGAATTCAGATAAATAGCCAAAAACTTAAATAGATTTGTCCAAAACTCAGATAAATTTGTTTCGGAACTCGTGGAGACATAGTAGATGAAATCCTCACCCCATTTCGCAAAACCCCTTCGAAAGTTTCCTACTTTAAGCAACAACACTCATCCACGAAACAGGGAAGTCTTCCAATTCGAAGCCAGAGTAGGAGATGATTTTCTGCCAAATCTGCATGGAAACGCAGCACCCAAATGAGACTTTCAAGATCAAACAGTGCTCCCATCTATATTACTAAAGGGATGTATACACTTCATGAGAATCCCTGGAGGAGGACACTTGGCATGTCTTGGAGAGGGACACGTGGCAGCCTAGAATGGTGTTCTGCTAATGCAATCCCTAAAATCTCTCATTCTCCATCTAAAATTTCTCCATCTCTCCCTCCCTAAAATCTCTCTTTAATACATTATCACCCAATTCATGGGTCCCAGCCTGCATCAGATTATTTCATGGACGGTTAGAATATAGATGGTGGACCCATTCATCTTGGGGGTCCCACTTAAATAGGTTATGTTTGGTCAATTTGAGATGGTGGACCCATTCATCTTGGGGGTCCCACTTAAATAGGTTAGGTTTGGTCAATTTGAGAGGTCTATGATCATTTGACCATTTGATCTTTATCAATCAATTCATGGGTCCCGGCCCGAATCATTTGATTTTATGGACGGTTAGAATAAAGATGGTGGACCCCATTCATCTTGGCCCTATTTAAAAATATTTGATCAATTTTTTAGGTCTACGATCATTTGATCCTTTGATCTTTTTAAATCAATTCATGGGTCCCATCCCGCATAATATGGTTTTATGGATGGATAGAATAGAGATGGTGGACCCCATTCATCTGGGGGGTTCCACTTAAATAGGTTATGTTTGGTCAATTTGTGAGGTCTATGATCATTTGATCCTTCGATCTTTATCAAGCAATTCATGGGTCCATCCCGCATCATATTGTTTCATGGATGGTTAGAATATAGATGGTGGACCCCATTCATCTTGGGGGTCCCACTTAAATAGGTTAGGTTTGGTCAATTTGAGAGGTCTATGATCATTTGATCTTTATCAATCAATTCATGTGTCCCGACCCGCATCATTTGATTTTATGGACGGTTAGAATAAAGATGGTAGACCCCATTCATCTGGGCGCCACTTTAAAATATTTTGTCAATTTTTTGGGTGTACGATCATTTGATCTTTTGATCTTTTTAAATCAATTCATGGGTCCCATCCCGCATAATATGGTTTTATGGATGGTTAGAATTGAGATGGTGGACCCCATTCATCTGGGGGGTTCCACTTAAATAGGTTATGTTTGGTCAATTTGTGAGGTCTATTATCATTTTATCCTTTGATCTTTATCAAGCAATTCATGGGTCCATCCCGCATCATATTGTTTCATGCATGGTTAGAATATAGATGGTGGACCCCATTCATCTTGGGGGTCCCACTTAAATAGGTTAGGTTTGGTCAATTTGAGAGGTCTATGATTATTTGATCATTTGATCTTTATCAATCAATTCATGGGTCCCGACCCGCATCGTTTGATTTTATAGACGGTTAGAATAAAGATGGTGGACCCCATTCATCTGGGTCCCACTTAAAAATATTTGGTCAATTTGTTAGGTCTACGATCATTTGATCCTTTAATCTTTTTAAATCAATTCTTGGGTCCCATCCCGCATAATATGGTTTTTTGGACGGTTAGAATAGAGATGGTGGACCTTATTCATCTGGGGGGTTCCACTTAGATAGGTTATGTTTGGTCAATTTGTGAGGTCTATGATTATTTGATCATTTGATCTTTATCAAGCAATTCATGGGTCTATCCCGCATCATATTGTTTCATGGATGGTTAGAATATAGATGGTGGACCCCATTTATCTTGGGGGTGCCACTTAAATGGGTTAGGTTTGGTCAATTTGAGAGGTCTATGATCATTTGGTCATTTGATCTTTATCAATCAATTCATGGGTCCCGGCCCGCATCATTTAATTTTATGGACGGTTAGAATAAAGATGGTGGACCCCATTCATCTGGGTCCCACTTAAAAATATTTGGTCAATTTGTTAGGTCTATGATCATTTGATCCTTTGATCTTTCTTAATCAAATCATGGGTCTCATCCCGCATAATATGGTTTTATGGACGGTTAGAATAGAGATGGTAGACCCCATTCATCTGGGGGGTTCCACTTAAATAGGTTAGGTTTGGTCAATTTGTGAGGTCTATGATCATTTGATCCTTTGATCTTTATCAAGCAATTCATGGGTCCATAAAACCATATGATGCGGGCTGGGACCCATGAATTGCTTGATAAAGATCAAAGGATCAAATGATAATCATAGACTTCACAAATTGACCAAACCTAACCTATTTAAGTGGAACCCCCCAGATGAATGGGGTCCACCATCTCTATTCTAACCGTCCATAAAACCATATTATGCGGGACGAGACCCATGAATTGATTAAGAAAGATCAAAGGATCAAATGATCGTAGAACTAACAAATTGACCAAATATTTTTAAGTGGGACCCAGATGAATGGGGTCCACCATCTTTATTCTAATCGTCCATAAAATTAAATGATGCGGGCCGGGACCCATGAATTGATTGATAAAGATCAAATGACCAAATGATCATAGACCTCTCAAATTGACCAAACCTAACCCATTTAAGTGGGACCCCCAAGATAAATGGGGTCCACCATCTATATTCTAACCATCCATGAAACAATATGATGCGGGATAGACCCATGAATTGCTTGATAAAGATCAAATGATCAAATAATCATAGACCTCACAAATTGACCAAACATAACCTATCTAAGTGGAACCCCCCAGATGAATGGGGTCCACCATCTCTATTCTAACCGTCCAAAAAACCATATTATGCGGGATGGGACCCATGAATTGATTTAAAAAGATCAAAGGATCAAATGATCGTAGACCTAACAAATTGACCAAATATTTTTAAGTGGGACCCAGATGAATGGGGTCCACCATCTTTATTCTAACCGTCTATAAAATCAAACGATGCGGGTCGGGACCCATGAATTGATTGATAAAGATCAAATGATCAAATAATCATAGACCTCTCAAATTGACCAAACCTAACCTATTTAAGTGGGACCCCCAAGATGAATGGGGTCCACCATCTATATTCTAACCATGCATGAAACAATATGATGCGGGATGGACCCATGAATTGCTTGATAAAGATCAAAGGATAAAATGATAATAGACCTCACAAATTGACCAAACATAACCTATTTAAGTGGAACCCCCCAGATGAATGGGGTCCACCATCTCAATTCTAACCATCCATAAAACCATATTATGCGGGATGGGACCCATGAATTGATTTAAAAAGATCAAAGGATCAAATGATCGTAGACCTAAAAAATTGACTAAAAATTTTTAAGTGGGACCCAGATGAATGGGGTCCACCATCTTTATTCCAACCGTCCCTAAAATCAAATGATGCGGGCCGGGACCCATGAATTAATTGATGAAGATCAAATGACCAAATGATCATAGACCTCTCAAATTGACCAAACCTAACCTATTTAAGTGGGACCCCCAAGTTGAATGAGGTCCACCATCGATATTCTAATCGTCCATGAAATAATCTGATGCGCGCTGGGACCCATGAATTGCTTGATAATGATCAAAGTATTAAATGATCATAGACCTCACAAATTAACCAAACATAACATATTTAAGTGGAACCCCCCAGATGAATGGGGTCCACCATCTCTATTCTAACCGTCCAAAAAACCATATTATGCGGGATGGGACCCATGAATTGATTTAAAAAGATCAAAGGATCAAATGATCGCAGACCTAACAAATTGACCAAATATTTTTAAGTGGGACCCAGATGAATGGGGTCCACCATCTTTATTCTAACCGTCTATAAAATCAAACGATGCGGGTCGGGACCCATGAATTGATTGATAAAGATCAAATGATCAAATAATCATAGACCTCTCAAATTGACCAAACCTAACCTATTTAAGTGGGACCCCCAAGATGAATGGGGTCCACCATCTATATTCTAACCATGCATGAAACAATATGATGCGGGATGGACCCATGAATTGCTTGATAAAGATCAAAGGATAAAATGATAATAGACCTCACAAATTGACCAAACATAACCTATTTAAGTGGAACCCCCCAGATGAATGGGGTCCACCATCTCAATCCTAACCATCCATAAAACCATATTATGCGGGATGGGACCCATGAATTGATTTAAAAAGATCAAAGGATCAAATGATCGTAGACCTAAAAAATTGACTAAAAACTTTTAAGTGGGACCCAGATGAATGGGGTCCACCATCTTTATTCCAACCGTCCCTAAAATCAAATGATGCGGGCCGGGACCCATGAATTAATTGATGAAGATCAAATGACCAAATGATCATAGACCTCTCAAATTGACCAAACCTAACCTATTTAAGTGGGACCCCCAAGTTGAATGAGGTCCACCATCGATATTCTAATCGTCCATGAAATAATCTGATGCGCGCTGGGACCCATGAATTGCTTGATAATGATCAAAGTATTAAATGATCATAGACCTCACAAATTAACCAAACATAACATATTTAAGTGGAACCCCCCAGATGAATGGGGTCCACCATCTCTATTCTAACCGTCCAGAAAACCATATTATGCGGGATGTGACTCATGAATTAATTTAAAAAGATCAAAGGATCAAATGATCGTAGACCTAACAAATTGATCAAATATGTTTGAGTGGGACCCAGATGAATGGGGCCCACCATCTCTATTCTAACCGTCCATAAATCATATGATGCGGGCCGGGACCCATGAATTCATTGATAAAGTTCAAATGATCATAGACCTCATAAAATAAACAAACCTAATTTATTTAAGTGGGACCCAAAGATGAATGGAGTCCACCATCTATATTCTAACCGTTCATAAAACCATATGATGCGGGCTGGAACCCATGAATTGCTTGATAAAGGTCAAAGGATCAACTGATTATGGACCTCACAAATTGACCAAACCTAAAATATTTAAGTGGAAACCCCCCCCCCCCCAAATGAATGGGGTCCACCATCTCTATTCTAACCGTCCATAAAATCATATTATGCGGGATGGGACCCATGAGTTGATTAAGAAAGATCAAATGATCAAATGATCATAGACCTAGCAAATTGACCAAATATTTTTAAGTGGAACCCAGCTGAATGGGGTCCACCATCTTTATTCTAACCGTCCATAAAATCAAATGATGCGGGCCGGGACCCATGAATTTATTGATATAAATTTAGCACATCTGGTGTGTTGGCTTACTGAGGGATCTCTTGGAGAGATTTTAGGCTTTTGAGTGGAAGATGATTCTTCATGGAGAGAGTTTACGTCTTTTGAGTGTGTAATAGATATAGAGATTTTAGGGATAAGGGCAACTCCGAAAATGGCATTGCAAAATGATCATAGACCTCTCAAATTGACCAAACCTAACCTATTTAAGTGGGACCCCCAAGATGAATGAGGTCCACCATCTATATTCTAACCGTCCATGAAATAATCTGATGCGCGCTAGGACCCATGAATTGCTTGATAATGATCAAAGTATTAAATGATCATAGACCTTACAATTTGACCCAACATAACCTATTTAAGTCGAACCCCCCAAATGAATGTGGTCCACCATCTCTATTCTAACCGTCCATAAAACCATATTATGCGGGATGGGACCTATGAATTGATTTAAAAAGATCAAAGGATCAAATGATCGTAGACCTAACAAATTGATCAAATATGTTTAAGTGGGACCCAGATAAATGGGGTCCACCATCTCTATTCTAACCGTCCATAAAATCATATGATGCGGGCCGGGACCCATGAATTGATTGATAAAGTTCAAATGATCATAGACCTCATAAAATGAACAAACCTAATTTATTTAAGTGGGACCCAAAAGATGAATGGAGTCCACCATCTATATTCTAACCGTTCATAAAACCATATGATGCGGGCTGGAACCCATGAATTGCTTGATAAAGGTCAAAGGATCAACTGATTATGGACCTCACAAATTGACCAAACCTAAAATATTTAAGTGGAAACCCCCCCCCCCCCCCCCCCCAAATGAATGGGGTCCACCATCTCTATTCTAACCGTCCATAAAATCATATTATGCGGGATGGGACCCATGAGTTGATTAAGAAAGATCAAATGATCAAATGATCATAGACCTAGCAAATTGACCAAATATTTTTAAGTGGAACCCAGATGAATGGGGTCCACCATCTTTATTCTAACCGTCCATAAAATCAAATGATGCGGGCCGGGACCCATGAATTGATTGATATAAATTTAGCACATCTGGTGTGTTGGCTTATTTAGGGATCTCTTGGAGAGATTTTAGGCTTTTGAGTGGAAGATGATTCTTCATGGAGAGATTTTAGGTCTTTTGAGTGTGTAATAGATATAGAGATTTTAGGGATAAGGGAAACTCCGAAAATGGCATTGCAAAAAGCTTAACTTGCGCCAGGTGTCTTTATGTGTGGGGTCCACCATCTCTATTCTAACCGTCCATAAAACCATATTATGCGGGATGGGACCTATGAATTGATTAAGAAAGATCAAAGGATCAAATGATCGTAGACCTAACAAATTGACCAAATATTTTTAAGTGGGACCCAGATGAATGGGGTCCACCTTCTTTATTCTAACCGTCCATAAAATCAAATGATGCGGGTCGGGACCCATGAATTGATTGATAAAGATCAAATGATCAAATGATCATAGACCTCTCAAATGGACCAAACCTAACCTATTTAAGTGGGACCCCCAAGATGAATGGGGTCCACCATCTATATTCTAACCATCCATGAAACAATATGATGTGGGATGGACCCATGAATTGCTTGATAGAGATCAAAGGATCAAATGATCATAGACCTCACAAATTGACCAAACATAACCTATTTAAGTGGAACCCCCCAGATGAATGGGGTCCACCATCTCTATTCTAACCATCCATAAAACCATATTATGCGGGATGGGACTCATGAATTGATTTAAAAGGATCAAATGATCGTAGACCTAAAAAATTGACCAAATATTTTTAAGTGGGACCCTAATTATGGAGAGGTTTTAGGATAATTATGGTTGGTAATAAGGATCTCATTGAGAGGTTTTAGGATAATTATTATTGGTAATAGAGATATCATTGAGAGATTTTAGGATAATTCAAATTCTAATCAAGCAATTTCTATTTTCTAGCAGAATACCATTGTAGGCTGGCTGCTGCCACGTGTCCCTCTCGAAGACATGCACGTGTCCTCCTCCAGGAAGTCTCATGAAGTGTATACTTCCCTTTAGTAATATAGATTCCCCGAGACAGAAACTAAAAGACCTCATCCGATTGACCTGATGGTTGGCAGGTCTTTTAAAAATTGGGAATTTCCTTTTTCACTCATAACTTCCCAATTTCTTTCCTATTGCAACCCATACTCCTATGCACGAACCAAAGACTGTAAAAACACTCTCAACCTAAAACCTATTCACCTCATTTATTGTTCTAAGCCGTAGAAATTCTTTTAAGAGATCCATCTTCTCTGAAGAGCCATGTCATTGATATTATGATGAAGCCTCTATCTTCTAGAGTAATTATTTATCTACTCTCACAATAGATTCATCTTGAGTGGCATAAAGACGTGAAGATTCAACACTGGAAAAGGTGAACGGCGTCGACGTCGGCAAGTGTAACTACGGTCATTAGCTTGTGCTCAACTGGGCAAGGGTTGCGAGTACTACTTGTAATCTTTGATTTATAGTGCTTGGTTTATCTATTATTCTAGATGATACGACCTGTGGTTTTCCCCGTGTTCGGGTTTTCCACGTATAATTCGCGTGCCTTTTCTTTTTGTGGTTGCTTGCTTATTTATCTAGATTAATCTCTTCTAGGTTTAATAAATTGGCATTTGAATACATAATTGAAATATGAGGCAGGACCTTAGCATGTGTTAAGGCTTAAACCTACTTTCAATTTGTACTAGAGCGGGTTCACATAGTCTTTAATTTGTTTTAGTGTGGATCGATTAGTTAGATTTCTAATATGATGTTCAATAGAGAAGGCACATCGACAACCAAGCCCCTTTTGTTGGATGGATCGAACTATGCTTATTGAAAAGTCAGGATGACTGCCTTTCTTCAGTCCATTGATGAGGATGTCTGGGATTGCGTTGATAATGGTTACACCAGACCTACTATCGTTTTTGAAGGGAAAACTATCTCTAAAATAAAAGCAGAATGGATGAAAAAGGAAAAGATGGTATGCAATTTAACAGTAAAGCCATTAATGCTATTTACAATGGTGTTTCACCTTCGGAGTTCCATAAGATCTCCTCTTGTTCCATTGCTAAGGAAGTATGGGACACTCTTTAGACCGTACACGAAGGGACCATCACTGTCAAACATGCCAAATTGCAAACGTTAACTACTACTTTTAAAATATTGCGTATGGATGAGAATGAGTCATTCGATGACTTCTACGCGAAACTCAGTGACATAGTCAACTCAAGCTTTAATCTAGGCGAGCCTATTGCTAAAAATAAGATTGCTAAGAAAATCTTGAGATCTCTTCATGAAAGGTTTCATGCAAATGTAGTAGCCATTGAGGAAAACAAAGACCTGGACACCCTTAGGGTTGATCAATTAGTAGGTGATCAACACTAAGATGTGCAACACTTAACCGCAAGAATACAATGTTGTCAAGTAGTAAAGGACTAAAGAGTTCGGATTATCGATCCCACGGAGAGATGATGGAACAAGCAATGAATCCAATTAAAGCAGAATTGAACTAAGATATAACTAATATAGACAATTGAAGTGAACAATTAAAACTACTAAACTATGTAATGTAAACAATTAATTGGAACTAACAACTAGGATTAACAAGTGATTAAGCTAGGTTCACTACTAGAAAAAAGACTTTTTATATCGGTTACAAAAACTTCCTTATATCGGTTTTTCATAAAACCGATATAATATCTTCGGTCAATATTTTTTATATCGGTTAATAATTTTTTATATCGGTTACATTGTAACCGATATAATAATCGCTATATATCATATCAGTTAACAAAGATTCGATATTAATTGATATATTTTATATCGGTTATTATTAAACCGATATTATATACACTTCTAAAATACACTTATTTATATCGGTTTTAAAAATTTATTAATATCGGTTATTAGTAAAACCGATATTATATACACTACTATAAAAATACAATGATTTATATCGGTTTTAAAAATTAGTAATATCGGTTATTAGTAAAACCGATATAATATGTCCCTTTCATTACTCAATATATATAATCCGTTTTTTGCGACGAAAATTAAACGTCGGTAAGTTTCCCACATTTTTTTCCGTCTCCCGCCTCCTAAAAGCCCTATTTTCGCTCTCTCTGCTATTTCTCTCTTCCGCGGCTCTCTGCGCTCTCTCTCTCTTCTCTCGTTCTCTCGTTCTCTGCTCTCTCTCTCTTCTCTCGTTCACTGCTCTCTCTGCTATTTCTCTCTCTCTCTGCTCTCTCTGTCTCTCTCGCTCACTCTTGCTCTATCGCTCGATCTCTCTGCTCTCTCTCTCGATCTGCTCTTTCTCTATCTCTCTGCTCTCTCTTTCTTACTCTCTCGCTCTCTCTTCTGTAAGGCTCATCGCCGAGGGTGAGCCTGGCCGATCGCAATTTCCCCCGGATCTGCATCTGGGAATCAGACGGCGCGGCCGGGGACATCACCTTCGATATCATCGACGATGTGCAGGCGTCGAAATTTTATTGTGACGGCACCGGATTGGATCACGGCCAAACGGTGGCGGCAGCGACGGCTGCTCCGCAGAGAAGGGGCCCTTGCTGTTTTAAAGGGGAGACGAAGAGGCCCGGGCAGACGATTTCTAAAGGGCATAAGAATTATGATTTGATGCTTAATCTGCAAAAGGGGATAAGGTAATTGAATTTGTGGGTTTGGTGTTGAAGGGCGAGTGTTCTGTGATTTTGTTTGAAGGCATTGGTTGGTTGCTTTTGAATTTTGCAAATTGGGGTTTGTTTGAATTGCAGCTATTCAGTTGGGAAATCAGCTTCTAGGTAGATGCGTGAGCTGAGGCAGGCGGATTTCGATCCCAGAGAGAAGTTCTGGTCGTGGTTTCCGCCTCCCTCGCATCAGTCCGTGGAGTTTCAATGGAAGGACTACTGTCCCATGGTTTTCAGGTATGGATGGATTTTCATGTTAGTTTTGATTTTGAATAATTACCATGAATGTGGAATGGAACTTGAATTATGTTGTTCAATTCAATGCTTTTGGAGATGGGTTAATTTTCAATGAATTTGGATTGTGAATTTCTGGTTGGGTCTGGTTTTGATGGATTTGTTTGGCTATTCAGACATTTGAGGAAGTTGTTTGCGGTAGATCCAGCAGACTACATGCTAGCTATTTGTGGAAATGATGCATTGAGAGAGCTGTCTTCTCCATGGAAGAGTGGCAGTTTCTTTTACCTGACTCAAGATGATAGATTCATGATAAAGACAGTGAAGAAATCTGAAGTTAAGGTTAGTCATCCATGCTTTTGGTATAAAGACCTTCTCAGGTAATTAAAACTCTAGAGCAAGTGTATTTCTCCATTTCATATATAAATTTATGGGTTTTTTTTTCTGGTTTGCAATGTGTACGTGCCTTGTTGCTCACTGATGTCTTTCAGACAAATTGAATGTGATTGTGAGTTCCTGGAAGCAGAGAGGATCATGGACTACAGTCTCTTGGTGTGTGTACATTTCTACTTGATGTTTCTTGCTTCTGTTTCTGTCATTTCCTATTTTGGGGCTTGTTTATTGAATAACTGTAACAATCCAAAGACCACCACCGTAAAATGACACAATGAACTAACTTTTTCTCTTATAAAATTCCAATGACCACATTGATTCCATCCTGATCTCACATGGAAACAAAGGTGGTGGTTATTTATTTATTTGGCATACACAGGTCCAGGATATCTTTCAAGCTGGCAACTTTGTATGTTAGATGAAAACTAGGTTTTTTGTCTATGCAATTGTATGGAGTTTTGTGTTTATTTATTTGTCATGAACAGGTGCATATCCTGTGTTCTGGCATTTAGAATCCAAGATAACATTTGGAATTGTGTGATATGTGTACAGTGTGTCATATTTTTGTCTGATTATTTATTTATTGCTGCTGGTGTTATTCTCTTGTCATCATCACCATTGGATTTGGAGGTTTTTCTTTTTGTTGTCCCAAACACTTTAATGTTCTCTTTGTGGTTTTTTCTTTTCAACTCTTTTGGCTCGGAATGGAAGGGAAAATTCTAACCAACCATTGTCTCAAGTCTTCCTCATCTCAGAGGATCAATGGAAAATTTCATCCCTGGAAAATCCCATAAAAGTGTTCTGGGAAAACAGGAATAAACTGAAGCAAAGCCAACTGAAATTGATTGAAGATCTTGTGATCACTTAGAGGGTCACATGAGTTTGTATAGGCTTTCATTTCATTCCATAAGAAATAATGTGTAATGTTTCTGAGTTCCAAAAACCACAGATGTTGCTGGCTGATTGGTTGAAAATCAATACCATCTGCATCTCCACACTGGTATTGCTGCTTCACTTGCAAACTAATTGATATAGTTATTTGTGCTCTTATTTTGTTTTTGTATTTCAACCTTTGGTTCTTTTTCTGGTTGCTTCTGCAGCACAACTGATTCTGCACACTACGTCAAAACCGGTTAATAACGAGACAAACAGGGCAGAGAAAACCAATCGTTTGGGCTGTAGTAAATGTCATAAATAAGCTTGCTGAGATTTGTTTAAAGGCCAAAACTGACAATTCTCACAAGTTTAAATATTTAGAGGTTCACTGATAAAATATGGAACTTCAAATGCTAAGGCATTGTGTTGTTTTGTTTTGGTAAAATCTGATCGTGTTGTTATCCAAGTCCTCTTACTGTTATTATCAGTTTATCATCGATATGTCAGTTGGTATTGATAATTCAACTAGTGTGGTTGCAGCAACCTTACTGAGAAGAAAATAAGAAAATGGATAATCAAAAGAAAATAGGCTTTCAAGCTTCAAATGTGCATTGCCTTTCCTTCATCCCTTATTATATAGAAATGATTGACAGATTCTGTGAATACATGTTTAGAAACAGAATAGTATGAGATCTGATCTAATTACACCCAGGCCAGCTCTATTTACACCCAATCAATCTTTGACTTGTGTTGTCCAATCAATCATGATGTGCATAGCATACCCATTTCATATCTTTGAGGATTGTCTTTTCTATTACTTGAGTCTGGTGTGCTGGAATGTTGTGTTGCCTTATCTTTTTCGTCAACCTTCTCAAACTGCTCTTGTATGTTTGACGTGTGATGACATGTTGTGTGATGACCTGTGTGGTCCACCAACTTGTGGTCTTCCTTATTTCTTACTACTTATTAATGATACTTGGATCTAAACAATATTAACCATGCAATCAGATCATTTGATTTTTATTAGGTTGGGTTTACTGAACATTGTTAGCCTTGAAATTAGATTCCCTAAGCTTGTTAGATGAATGTTGCATCTTATTTGGCAGATCATTTCCTTTTTTGTTCTTTAATTACTATTTCAAATACTAGTCTCATTGAGGACTGGAAATTATTGTACTATGTGCAAGCCCCAATTCTAATTCACATGTGAGTTAATTTATATCTCTTTAAAAAAAAAAGATTTTTTTTGCAGGAAGGAAAGAGTAGCTAGCTTGTATGAGGATAACCCTTCAATTGCAAATAAAGATTTAGATCATGACGAAGTAGCCTTGGTATGTGGTATAATTATATTTGTATTGCATGATTTTATTAACCATCAAATATAGTGACGAATACATACTATCACGAACATGGATTGACTTTGATTTTTTTTATACTGATTCTTGGTTGTGATAATCGTGGATGCGTAAAAGGCATGGGTGACGGAGTTTCAAAGACCTCCATCAAGTATTTAGATCCTTACAAGAAAGCATTACAAAAGGAACAGGAATCGCAAGTTATCCTACAAGCTCAAGTGGATAAATTGGAAAAACAAAGAGACAGAGCATTCTTGCATTTATGATTTCAGAATATGCTCCTTAGGTACTTCCCATACATTGTTATTTACATTTTGATCGGTTTTGGAGGTTAGGCGTCAGAGTTTGGATCTACTATCCCCATCATTGGCTTCACAAACATTTTTTTTCAGTCAGTAGCATTCAAAAATCTTGAGAACTATAAATATACATTGTTTGAATGGTCAGAAGTAGAAGATGAGAAACCAGAGGAAAGATACATGGGATGACTGAAAATAAACTGTGTTATACATGTGACTGTGAGCAACACTTAAGTTAGTTAAAAAAAATGTTCTCTATTTGAGAAAAAAAAATCTGTACCTAATCAGATTTTACTCAACTGCATCACGACTTATGAACCGCCTGCCACCCATAATGCCTTCTCTGAACCTAATCAATAACAAAGGCCAATCAGATTAGTCAGGTCATGATTTCAAACTAACTGAGCCAGGCATACTCAAAAACTCAAAAGTGTTACCCCAAGCTTGGCCTGACCTTGACAAGGAGTAAAAAAAAGTAAACTGTTCCATAGGATGGACCTTACTGGTGAGCATCCATGTTGTTCCATAGGAATGACCCTATTGGTGAGCATCCATTTTGAACTAACTGAGCCCATTTGGCAACTTTTTACTAAATTCAGCAGAACTCAAAGTAAAGGGGGTTTTCATTGAAGTAGTAGTAAAGATGTGAACAGTAAAGGGCCTAAGATGAAGATGTATACGAGGACCATTACTTTTCCACAATTTAATCTTCTCTGCAACACCAAGATACACAGATACAGCATCCCAAATAAAAAATGAAGTATCAAGATACACTACAACATGATCCATAGCCCGGGCACCATAGTAGAATTTACTAGGATGATGAGTGGATGAGTGGGTAATCATTTCTTATCAAAGGTGAGTACTTAAATTTAATGCCAGTAAATTTTTTTTTTCGATTTTTGTTCCTCACCTGAATGCATATTAGTTTTCACACTCTAGCAACTATACCCTGAACCATAAAGGGAATTCAGTTGTGCATATGACATCCTTAATCATATGTTAATCTTGCTATTTTTTTATGCAGGTTGAATGAAAATTACAACTCAATTTTATTGAAAGAGTCCATGCAGTTAGGATGCAACCAATATGAAGGCCAAGTATGTAGTCTCTTTCGCACACAAGTTTGGAATAATGACATTATGTTGGATATAGAAATGAATGAACATAAGTTTTTTTGGTGCATCTTTCTAGTGTGTTGGGGTATTAAAGTGCTATGGTCAAATGGTGTATGACTGATGACGTAGTGGTGAATGACTTTGTAGTGTGTTGGGGCATTGGGTTGTTTATATGAAGTGTTTTTTTTGTCATGTACAGGTACTAGCAGGTTGTAAAAAAAAATTACATGTCACACGTACAGGGGAGACTATGCCGAAATTTCGAGAAAATCTTTCCAGGTACATCCCATGGTTTTTGGGTCTACAAAGATGTGAACCTTTTCTATGAACCACTTTACTTCATTTAAGTTGTATTTGAATGCATATGGTGGCTGTTTTTACCAGGAAATCTCATTTTACTGTATAGTTCTTCATGCATGAGATAGGAAGCATATATATATACAAAGGTTTTTGTTGTTTAGAAGTTAGTATTTTGAGGTATATTGCATGTTTTTTTATCGTGGTACAGCAGGTTTTTTTTATATTAAAAAAAAATAAATTGTGAAATTATATCGGTTTTTAATGAAACCGATATAACAAACCAATTACATATTTTTTATATCGGTTATTCTTAATCAATTATATCGGTTATAATTTAACCGATATAATAAACCATATGAAACCGATATAACAAACCAATTATATATTTTTTATATCGGTTATTCTTAATCAATTATATCGGTTATTATGAAACCGATATAAAAAATCATATGAAACCGATATAACATATATTAATTATGTCGGTTTGGCTATAAGTTATATCGGTTTTACAATAATTTATGATATAAATACATATGATATTACATCGCTTTAGGCTTAACCGATATAAAATATTGCACTTATTATATCGGTTCCGTTTATCTTTTATATCGGGGGCACTTATATCGGTTTGAAATTCACTTGAAAACCGATATAATATGTCTTTTATATCGGTTTTTAGCCGATATAAAAACCCTTTTTTCTAGTAGTGGTTAACAAACTCGTGGGCTAATTTGTGGGCTAACTACATGGAAATGATGTGAAAAATGAAATTAAACTAAATGGAAGATTTAAGGTGAAGATGAAAAATGAAAAATGTAAAATGTAAATAAAACTAAAATAGCAACTAAACTACTCTAATTAACAATCTAAAATATAAAATTAACAAGACCTAAGCTAATCTAACAAACTACACTAAATTAGTGGATGAATGTGGTGGAAATGGAAGATTTAAGGTGAAGATGTAGTGTGGAATGTGTAGGATTTTACAACATTGATGTAAATATCGATCTAATAATCTAGAAATAAAAATAACAAATGAAACAAGGATTCAAATTAGCAACAATCAAAAGAAGAGATTAGGCAATCCACAATCCACTAAGTATGTAATTAATCCAATCAATGCATGTTCTAATTTAACTCCCAAATCTACAATCCAATTAGCAATCTCCTGCCTAATTGGATTGGATGATATAGTAGTGAATATCAAAGTAAAAAAAATCAAAAGCCAAAATCCTCGATCATTATCTAGCGACCCTAACAATCAATCATCAAAATTAAGTTACAAAATATAAAAGATAAGGGCTCTAGAGCATGCTATGTGAGAGAAATAATTAATCCAACTAAAAATCATCAATTGAGATTATCCAAGCATCAAGTGTAGAAATAGAGCATGAGAAATGAGAGAGGTTAGCACAATTAGATTTGAAATCTTCTAATCAATCAAGGGACAATTAGGAAATTTAAACTAAAAACATGTATGGAATTGAATTAGTTACATTACTTACTTCAAAAGTAGAGCTTAATCCAAGAGATTTTGCCACTAAACATCAAGAGAGAGCTCAAATTCTTCATTAATAATCTCCAATTACACACACTCTCTCTAAATTAGTTACAATTAATCTCCTAATTACAATACATTTGATCGGCTCATTTCCTTTAACATGGTTTGCTTCAATTTGATTGGTTGCAACTTGGAGGCTTTTGATTGGATCATTTTCTTTCACATGGATTGCTTCAATTTGATTGGTAAAAAATATATGTAGTTATTGGGGTTTAAAACCGTAACATGTCTCATACCCACCCAGGCTCTAATCAACAAAGCAACCACTCCTTTGTGTTAGAGAATGACTTTTTTTTATTCTTAAAGTCTTCTCTTATTTTGAAATTCTTCAACATTTCATAGGATTTCTTTACCAAAATTTCTTCGTGGAACTTCTTTTATTGAAAGCTCTTCTTGATGCCTTAGGACACTAGCCGGAGGATTGGGGTAGTCGCGGTCCACCTACACAAGAGAAAT
>CM022949.1:42722510-42792482 GCA_012931725.1 Litsea cubeba
AATCTAAACCCAAATGACGGAGTTTTTTTTTTTTTTCTTTTTTGAAGATTTTTTTTTTTTTTTTTAAAAAAAAATCTTTTTTTTTATTTTTTTTTTATTTATTTTTTTAATTTTTTTTTTTAAGATTTTTTTTTTGAAATTTTTTTTTATTTTTTTTTTTATTTTAAAATTTTTTATTTTTTTATATTTTTTTTATTTAAAAGACGAGAGAGTACAACATAGGCCTCCTAACCCGGTCTTATGAAATCTTGATTGATAGAATTGCCCCCAGGTAAGGGTAGGATTACTTAATGAACCCGTTGGAGGACCCTTGCCTAGAACAGTCAACGTTGTCTCACACACTCTGGACAAGGCTTTTCTTTGAATCAAACCATGATCAAAGAACCACAGTTGGTTTAACCTTAGTTGGTCTATGTCTTTTTTTTTTTATATATTTTTTTTATTTTATTTTTATGAATTCATCGAAGATAGAAACCATGGCCCAAAACCTTAGCGAACAGGCTCAACATTTCTGCAAGCGCGATGAACGATAGGAACAGATCAAGGTTTCTCAATTTTGAATCCAAATTGAGAAACTAAATTTTTTTTTATTTATATATATATATATATATATTTTTGATTTTTGTGAACTCATCGAAGAGAGAACCATGGCCCAAAACCTTAGTCGAACAGGCTCAACATTCTGCAAGCGCGATGAACGTATGGAAAAGGATCAAGGTTTCTCATTTGTTGAATCACAAATTGAGAAATCTAAAATTTTCATTTTTTTTTATATATATATATATTTTTTTTTTTATTTGTTGATGAACTCATCGAAGAGGGAAAACCAATGGCCCAAAGCCCTTTAGTCGAACAGCTCAACATTTCTGCAAGCGCGATGAACGATAGGAACGGATCAAGGTTTCTTCTCAATTTTGAATCCAAAAATGACAATCTGATTTTTTTTGGTTTTTTTTTTTTTATAAATTTATTTTTTTGAACAGAGAAAAGAATGGGAAAATAAATTCACAGAATTAGAAATTTCCAAACAAAAATCTCATCTCATTTTTTTTTTTTGCGGAATCAAACATAGGCCACCAATTATAAAGTAGCCCCAGAAGGATCAAGAAAAGAAATATAAGCATAAAGCAAAATATATGATATGGACAAATATTTCATTTCTAGCATCGTGTCTCAAATAAACGAGTCCCACCGGGGTGATGCCAGCTTGATGGACCGCGCTCCTGCTCGAGTTCCTACCGAGGTCGGCGGACGTGGGAGTCCGTCGGTGTCCGACCCTTTCGTAACCGGGGGGCAGGGGCGTGCATCAACATTTCTTTTTTTGTGTGGGTGTGCCAGATTTTCTATTTTTACCTTGGAATTGCAAGTGGTGATCCGGAGATCAACCTTCGCAAGTAAAAAGGAAATCAACTTCTTTCAAGTTTTTCCATTGCACATATATTTAAGAAAAGAGACATTTTTCTTGGTTTGCCGTGAAAGGCGATTTTTTTTGGCATTTATAGCCGATTTTGGCGTTTATATAGCCGATTTTGGCGTTTATAGCCGATTTTGGCGTTTATAGCCGATTTACAATCCTTATCAACAATGAAAGACAAGAATTGTGATTTTTGTCTCTTTTAAAAAAATACAAACTACAATGAAAAGCAAGAAAAGGAGGATCTAACTTCTCAGGAGATTGTGGGGGACTCGTTAGATTGACGGTCGCAAGCCATATGTGGCTTCGCCATCATCCATGCAGATGAGAACAGAGGATGCTATTTGATTCACTTGGCTTGGCTATAACCTCGGGTTTTTAGAAGACAAAGACCAAAGGAAGGTCCTATGTCCAATAAAAAGCCGAGTAGACGGGCTGAAAAGCCACATCTAAGCCATTGGAGGCAGGAGGAGAAGGCAAGGACCTTGGGGGGGGGGTAACCCCCAAGGGACTTTTGTCACCTTGTTGCGGTGGCCGGTGTAAGAACTTCCGCAGAGTTTTCTCTCTTTTCTTTTCTCTGGATTTCTGACTGCTGTCTGATGTTTGTTGTGTGTTTCTCTCTGATTTTTCTGATGTCCTTTCTTCTTGGAGAGCCCTCCTATTTATAGGCTTTTTAGGTAGCCTTTTAGGTGGGTTTATGGGCTTTTATTGTCATTTAAGGCCGCATAATGGGAGGAGTTACAAAATTGAATTGTTATTTTGTAACTCCTTTTTCTTGGCTTCTGATTGGCCGGAGGAGATTGAGGGCATTTAATCGCCTTTAATCGCCATGATGGGAGGAGTTTCATGGGTTAAATGCCATGAATCTCTTGACTTGTAACTCCCAAATGCTTGCTTCTGATTGGGCCCGTCCAAAGAAATGGATTAATGACTGTAATAAGCTAGTCAATTAATCGCATTAAGTGGTCGCCGAGCAGCTGAAGAGTCGCGGGCCGTGCCACGTCTTTTGGAATTCTTCTGTTGATGATCATCGATGGATCTTCATGTAGATCGACATCAGATGACCATGTAATTTCAGGTGCTTGTTGCAAACAAGCGGGTCGGTGCCATCTGTCCTGTCGATTTCTCGATCGGTCGGGTGGAAAGCACACTTTTTTTGGTTGACCGGGTGGCGATCAATATCTGTCTTTGATACTCTTGATGATTTACCCGTGTTTTGGACGATATCAGAGGACTTTGGTGTCTCAAAAGCATGAATTTTGGAAAGTACCAGAGGCTGGACCCCTCGAATCGCGAAAAAAAACGGCGAAAACCGGGGTTTCCGGGGCTTTCCCGCGACCCCGGGGTCCATGGTCGCCGGCGACCCTGGCCCAGGGTCGCAGGGGCCTGCGACCTTGGGCCAGGGTCGCAGGGGCCTGCGACCCTGGCCCAGGGTCGCAGGGGTCTGCGACCCTGGGGGGTTTTCCCCCTTTTTGTCCCGTTTTGCGTCCGTTTTTGCTCTTTTTTTATTCTTTTTTCTTCTGTACTTTTCTTTGACATTTTGATCATTTATTGGCCTGATTTCTTTGTAGGAAACCTGATGAGAATCCTTGCATTTTATTTTGCAAAGTTTCCAATTTCCTGAGAAGCCGAAGACTTTGTCACGCAGAGCTGCCGATTTTCTGTCAAAAGCTGAAACTGGGCCAAACGATGTCGGAATGACCTGAAATTTGGTGTGAAGCCTCCTGAGCAATAAATAAGACCAACCATAGGCTTTTGTTTGAGTTTCGAAGCCGTTTGGGGTCCTATCACCTGCAGACTTGCTTTTTGTCGCGATGAAGATGTCGCGGTTTGATGTGCGGTCAACCGATGTCCGATTGACTTGAAATTTGACAGGGAACCTATTGGAGTCATTTTAAGATGATCCATAGGTTCTGTCTTGGAAATCATGGTCCCGGAGAGCTTTACCGCCGAGAGGCTTGATTTGGCTGTCGGAGAAGCGAAGTTAGGCCAAATGATCTTGAAATGGCTTGAAACTTCTTGTGTACTCCTCTTTTGGCTGTCTGGAAGAATCTTGCAGTTTTTGTTTGATTCTGACAAGATTTTACTTTTGGAAGCAGCATTGCCTATTTATGGCAGGTTGCGACTTCATGTAGCTCTTTGGATCTTGGAAAGGCAAAGTGACATTTTTGGTGTCAACAAGGTCGAAGGCACTAGGGAGGAAATAGCAATCTTTGCCTTCCAACATGCCCTGATCCCCGGCCACGACCTCCGGAAGGACTTGGTTGGGGATCCCTCAGAATCCATGCCGGCCTTAATGTCCCGGATAAAACGCTTTTTCGCCCGGGAGGAAGATGAGATCCGGGCCCGGGAAGAGGACGAAGGCCCGGAGCCCGGGCAGAAGAGCAGCCAGCCTCGGCAGAGAGGCGGGAGGCCCTTCCAGAAGCAGGAGCCCAAGCAGGCCTGGGACGCTAATTCGGCGACGCCTACGCCGTCCAGATCTGGGGGCACCTGGAGGCCCAGACCTCCCACCAATGCCGGTCAGGGCGTCAATGTCGTCTTCAAGGAGCCGATATACCAGATCATGAACAAAATAAAGACCAAGCCGTTCTTCAAGTGGCCTCCGCCCTTGAGGAATGAGCCCACCTCCGGCAGCCGAAGCAAGCTCTACTGCTCCTACCACAAAGGTAACGGGCACAAGACCGAGGAGTGCAAGTCTCTGAAGTGGTACCTGGAGAGGCTAGCCGGCGAAGGCCGCATTCCAGAGTTCGTCAAGGCAGAAGATGCCGGCAGCAGCGAGGGCCGAGTTCACCAGAGCGCGGCTCGGAATCCAGACAGCGATGATTCCGAAAAAATCATTAACGTGATCCACCTGGCATCCTCAGCTCCCTCTCCCTCGTCTCGCGGAGGCTCGCAGGCCCGTGCCGAGGCCAGGCGGGCATCGCACGGGAAGCAGGTGATGAAAGCCGAGCTCGGACCGGCATCCAAAAGAGCCCGCCGCGACCGACCCGCGATCTCGTTCTCAGACAGAGATCTAGAGGGGATCCAGCTTCCCCACAACGACCCCCTGCTCTTCACGATGAAGCTAAGAGACTTTACCGTGAAGAGGATCCTCGTCGACTCCGGCAGCTCTTCCGAGGTCCTCTACTACGAGTGCTTCAAAAAAATGAACCTCTCGAAAGCAGACCTCACGGAAGTCCGTGCACCCTTGCTAGGGTTATCCGCCAGGCCAGTCTATCCCAAGGGTAGGATCACCCTGGAAACCCGATTGGGCGGAGCCTCCGTGTTGGCCGACTTCCTGGCCGTGGACGCCCCTTCTCCCTACACCGTCATCTTGGGCAGAACGTGGCTCCACAAATTGGAAGCGGTCCCTTCTTCCCTCCACCAGAAGCTGAAGTTCGTAATCGAGAACAAGGAGGGCAAGATGGAAGTGGTCACAGTGGAGGGAGATCAGCAGCAAGCTAGGCAGTGCATGCTGGCCGCAGTCCCGGCAGAGAAAGAGCCAGAGCGCGTCAATCTCGCAGAATTCGAAAAAGGGCTAGATGAAATCGGCCGAGATCCCGAGAAAAAAATTATTGAGGACCTGGCCGAGGTCAGGCTATACTCTATGGACCCAGACAGGTTCTTCCTGATCGGCACTCAGTTGCCAGACGAGGAGAGAGCCGAACTCTCAAGGTTCCTGATGCAGAACGTCGATGTCTTCGCTTGGAGCCCAAGAGAAATGCCTGGGGTCGACCCCGAGGTCATATGCCACAAGCTAAATGTGGACCCCAGCCACAAGCCAGTAGTGCAAAGGGCCCGAAGGACAGGGCTGCAGCAGACGGACGCGGTCGTCGAAGAGGTCGACAAATTGCTGAAGGCAGGAGCCATCCGGGAAGTCCAGTACCCGGTCTGGCTGGCTAATACGGTGGTGGTTAAAAAGAAAACTGGTAAATGGAGGGTGTGCGTGGACTTCACCGACTTGAACAGGGCCTGCCCTAAAGATAGTTTTCCCCTTCTAAAGATTGATCAAATGATCGACGCCACCGCTAGCCATGACCGAATGAGCTTCCTCGATGCCTATAGAGGCTACCACCAGATTCCACTACACGAGCCTGACGAGGAGAAAACGTCATTCATAACCCCCCGCGGCACTTATTGCTACAAGGTGATGCCCTTCGGGCTAAAGAACGCGGGGGCAACGTATCAGCGCCTCGTGACAAAGATGTTCCATGCTCAGTTCGGCCGAACGGTGGAAGTGTACATCGACGACATGGTCGTCAAATCAGTGAACTCCAGCGACCACCTGGCAGATCTCGGCCAAGTCTTCGGTATCCTTCGCGCGTTCAAGCTCAAGCTAAACGCTTCCAAGTGCGCCTTCGGCGTGGCCTCTGGTAAGTTCCTCGGCAGCTTGGTAACGCGAAGAGGGATAGAAGCCAATCCAGACTAGATCACCGCGATCTAGGGCATCCTGAGCCCCTCTACCACAAAAGAAGTCCATAAGCTCACAGGAATGGCTGCGGCACTCAATCGCTTCATTAGCCGGTCATTAGATAAGTGCAGGCCTTTCTTTCAGCTTCTAAGGAAAAATTTAAAATTCCAATGGACTCCTGAGTGCGACCAGGCATTGGCCGCGCTCAAAACCTATTTGTCGTCACCACCCTTACTCTCCACCCCAACTCGGGGGGAGGTTTTGTATTTATATCTTGCGGTCTCGGATCACGCAGTGAGCTCCGTCCTCATCAGGGAGGACGAGGGAATTGAAAAACCAATTTATTACACGAGCAAGACCCTGCTCGATGCCGAGACTAGGTACCTTCTATTGGAGAAGCTCGCGTTGGCTCTCGTTAGTGCCTCCCGCAAGCTCTCCCATTACTTTCAGTCCCACTCCATTGTGGTGATCACGGAGCATCCACTCCGTTCTATATTCCAGAAGGCTGACTTTTCAGGGCGCATATCGAAGTGGGCGGTTGAACTGGGGCAGTATGATATACAGTACCGTCCCCGAACTGCGATCAAAGCCCAGATCATGGCAGACTTCATCGTCGAATTCATCTCGCCCAACTCGGCTCCGACCCAGCTCGGCACGGAACTGGGGGGCATGGGGCACGAGCCAGAAGTGACCGAGGTCGAACAGTCTCCCGCCTCGGTATGGAAGATCTTTGTCAACGGATCGTCCACCTCCAAGAGAGCTGGCGCCGGCATAGTCCTCCAATCGCCAGAGGGTCTGGTCATAGAGCAGGCTTTCACCTTGGACTTCAAAGCAACAAACAATGAGGCAGAGTATGAAGCACTGATAGCAGGGTTGAACAGCGCCCAAATCCTCAGAGCCCAGCACCTGGTGATCTTCAGCGATTCACAACTGGTAACTAGCCAGCTCGCTGGAGACTACCAAGCCAGGGACGACAGGATGGCGGCCTACTTAGCCCTTGCGAAAAAACTGCTGTCTCATTTCCAGAAAGCCGAGGTCAGACGGATATCCCGAGATACCAACACACACGCTGACGCGCTTGCCAACCTGGCCTCCGCTGTCGAAGCTGGAAAGAAAAGGTCCGTCGAGGTTGGGTCGATATCAAGATCAAGCCTAGAGCTCCACTTATCTCGGCTAATCCTCTGTGCTGATCTCGGCCCGAGCTGGATGGACCCAATCATCGCTTACTTAAAGGACGATCAGGTCCCCGAGGACAAAACTGAAGCCCACCGAATCAGACTCAAGGTAGCTCGATTCTGGCTCTCTCCCAAAGGCAAACTCTACAGGAAATCCTTCACAGGTCCATACATCCAATGCGTCCACCCGAGCAAGGTGGACAACTTTCTGTATGAGATCCACGAAGGAATCTATGGCAGTCACATAGGAGGTCGATCACTGGCCTACAGGGCTATAAGCCAAGGTTACTGGTGACCCTACATGCAGAAGGACGCGCAGGTGTATGCCAGGAAATGCGAGAAGTGCCAGAAGTTCTCCCACTCTCTCCATCAGCCAGCGCAAGATCTGAGTCCCCTCTCTAGTCCATGGCCCTTCGCTCAATGGGGCCTGGACATTGTGGGGCCTTTCCACCGAGCTCCAGGGAATAAGAGATGGCTGATAGTCGCCACGGATTACTTCACAAAATGGATAGAAGCTAAGCCGTTGTCCTCCATCACGGACAGGGATTCCAGGAACTTCGTTTGGAAAAACATCCTAACGAGGTTCGGCATCCCCAGGACCCTGATTTCGGACAACGGGACTCAGTTCGACTCCAAATCCTTCAAAGACTTCTGCCAAGAGCACGGCATCAAAAACCGTTACTCTACTCCGGCATATCCACAGAGCAATGGCCAGGCCGAAATCTCTAACAAAGTGATCCTGGACGGCCTGAAGAAGCGACTGGACAAGGCAAAGGGAAGATGGGTAGAGGAGCTTTCGAGCGTGCTATGGGCATACAGAACGACTTCAAGACGTTCCACCTCGGCGACACCTTTCTCTCTGGCCTACGGGATGGAGGCGGTCATTCATTTAGAAGTCGGCCTCCCCACCCTGAGGACAGAGCTGGTCGACCAAGGCCGAAATGAGACGAACCTGGCAATGGAGCTGGACCTGGCAGACGAGCGCCGAGAAGCAGCAGCCCTGCGACTGACCGACTATCAGCAGCGGCTGGCCAGGGCATACAACCAGAAAGTCAGAGAAAGAAGCTTCTCCGTGGGAGAGCTAGTTCTAAAAAAGACCCTGTCCAGCTGACAAAGAACCAGACGAAGGGAAGCTGGCCCCGAACTGGCACGGCCCGTTCAGGGTAGTCTCACTGGCAGGAAGATCATCATACAAGCTCGAGGACTTGGAGGACAAGCCACTGCCGAGGCCATGGAATGCATCCCACTTAAAGAAGTTCTATTTCTAAAGATGTAGTGAGTCTCAGAATCAATGAAAGCAGCTTTTGCCTTGTCATCAATCTGTCACCTCTCTTTGACTGATTCCGGCAGCCATGGGTTTACCGCCCTGGAAAAGGCTTCGAGTTCAAACACTCAGTCGTTTCCTAAAGCCCTGGGTCTACCGCCCTGGAAAAGGCTTCGAGTTCAAACACTCAGTCGTTTCCTAAAGCCCTGGGTCTACCACCCTGGAAAAGGCTTCGAGTTCAAACACTCAGTCGTTTCCTAAAGCCCTGGGTCTACCGCCCTGGAAAAGGCTTCGAGTTCAAACACTCAGTCGTTTCTTAAAGCCCTGGGTCTACCGCCCTGGAAAAGGCTTCGAGTTCAAACACTCAGTCCTTTCCTAAAGTTCCGGGTTTATACACCCCTCGAGACCGTTGCCGAACTCATGCTCACATAGACGAGACCAACGGGATTCTGGGTCCACCTCGGCGCAAGGCAGTTCGTCTCGGCCAATGCTAGTCCATTTTGGCCAAGGTCAGTTTTTAAGAAGGAAAGAGCAGTGCAAGCACTGAAGTGCAAAAAAGCAGCACAAAAATACAAGTGTTACAAAACAGTACGAGAAAAGAAAGAAAAAATACAAAAACACTGTACACGGATTGTGTGATCGCAAAACTCGTCCTTTTTATTCATTGTAATTACTTCATTACAAGGGTTACAGAAAAGAGAACAAAGCACAGAAAGGAGGCTCGCAGTCCTCTAAAAGCAGAAAAAGAAATAAAAACTGGGAGGCTCTGATCTTCACCGACTCTTCAGGATGCAAGCTCGAAGACTCCGGTCCGCTGCTTGGAGGCTTTGAGGGACTCTGAATTCCACCGAGCTCTACAATACACTTTGGTTGGTCAGACCAAAGCATTCAAGAGCCCCTCCAGTTCGGAGGCCCTGGACCTCGCTGAGCTCTTCAACACCCTACGGTCAGTGAGACCAAAATTTGAAGAACCCCTCGGTCCAGCGGGGCCTCGCGGCCTCGATCCTGCCCTCCGCTCGGCGGTCTTGATATACCGCAAGGGGCGCGTTCCGACGCAGGACCCTGCAGGACCGCCAGACGCAGAGGGCGCCACCAACCCACAGTTGCAGAAGACTCCCATGCAACCGGACCGGGGAGGGTTGGCCGTGGACCCGCGTTCAGAGAGCGCGTGGTCCACGAGGAACGCTTTCAGAGAGCGCGCAGACCACGACAGACTTTCCCCCTCGGAGAGAGCCGTCCTCGGGCACAGGGGTTCCCCCCGGATCGAATATTTCTGAAAGACTATCGGACATGGCTCCTACGTCTATGTGAATTAAGCTATCCTAATTTCCTTTCTTTTCCTCTCCCATGGTGAGCCTACCACCTCTACTTATAGGAAGAAGAAGGGCCCGGTCTCCGAAGGAAGTTATGAGGCGAAGCCTCCCATGTGTCACGCGGGAAGCACGTCTTCCTGTATGATGACCAGCGATCCCTATGGCGCCACGTGGAGCCGTTCGCCTGTTTCCCTCATCGGCCGTATCGCCATGCTTACTGCTATTTATGGTCTCCAGAATACGGAGAATCGACACAGATAGCTATGAAGACCGTTCGACTCTCTCCGACTCGAGGGTCGCGCATCACATAAAAGGCATTCAATACCACACCCAAAGACAAAAGAGAAGTAAAGGAGCTCTGTTCTCATTAAAAGCGAAGGATGTTACAGGGCTGAAAGCAATACATATAAAAGGCCAAAAGCAAGAAGAGGCGAGACTACTATGGCTTCGGCGACTCCAGCAGGTCGATCACCGTATCTGATGGACCAGCGGCATCGGCAGCGACCGCAACCTCGCTTGGAGTGTCGCCGGCAGTAGAGGCTTTGACCAGTACCTCACCCGAAGCGGGGGCAGAAGGGGCCTCGCCTTGAGGCATGGCCGAATCATCGCTGGCGACCGGGGCACCGCTCGGGGCCGGGGCAGCTGGGGCAGCATCCGAGGCAGGGTCAGCTGCTGGGACGCCGACTGGGGCGCTCTCGCCCAGAGGAGTGGAGCTCGGCTCAGGAGCTGGGTCCGAGTACTTCGGGAGATTCCGATAGACCGGATGGTCCTCGGGAACCCCCGCTCGCCTCAGCGCGGCCAAGCACCCTTCCTCGAACAAGATGGAGGTAATTTCCTCCACCTGCCTCTCGTACTCTTCGGTGGCCTAGTCCACTCCCCTTTGGAAAGAAGACTGTGCCTCAGACAGCAAGGAAGCCTTCTCTTTTTTCAGCTCGGCATTCCCCGACTTAAGCTTCTCAATTTCGGCACGCCAAGCCAGCACTTCGCCATGCAGCTTCGTCGCCTCAGCCGCCGATTCAGACCTCGACCTGGCTAGTTCAGACTCAAGCTCGGCGATCCTCTTGGTCTTTGTCCGGATGTCGCCCTTCAGTTGGTGAGCCTGCGATGTGAGGTCCTCCAGCCGGGTAGCCGCCTCGGCGCTGCTCTTCCGCAGCCCTTCCAGCTCTTTCTTTAACCTCTCCCCCTCAGACTCTAACTGGGCAACCTTTGCGACATTCATGTCACTCCTCTCCATCACAGTCAGGAGCCTTTGCACGTTCTACAAAAAGAGAAAGTATGTCAAACAAAAGTAGCCAAGCTGAGGCACTTGAAGAAAAGCATTGAAGATACTCACCAGAAGATTAGCCTGGATCGACGAAACCATCAGGCTCTCATCGTCGTACCTCCCGTGCGATTCCATGTCTCGCGGCAAGGCACAGGCTTTTGCGAGGGCTCCGATGACGCTGGCGTTCCCCAACAGCTGGTCCTCGACATTTAGAGGCTTCCCAGGCTGCGTCTCCATCCTGGGTCTCCATGCCGCAGGGGCAGCTCGAGGTCCGGAGGCCGGTCTGGATCCTTGCCCCACCGAGATGGTGAGCTCGCGTGCCGCCCCGCTGGCCGGCGCACTATTCTCAGACAGAGCCTTGACTCCGGGGGCCCGCACAGGAGTTTTATCCTTCGGAGGCTGTTCAGCCCCCGAGTCCTTCTCCCCCACCTTGGACTTCTTCGAGGGTGGGGACCCCTCCCTCGGGCGATCCGGCGAGCGTCGCCGCACTCCCTTGCTCGGAGCGGGGGCAGGAGCAGAAGTGGCACTGACACCCACCGAGCCCGAAGCCACGCGGGTGCTGGCGGACGATGGTGTCGCAGAGGAGGAAGATCTCTGCCTGAACTTGGCCGCCAGATCCTTGACACCGGGCGCCCTTGAACCTCCCTCCATTCCTTCTTCCCAGTCAGACGAATCGGCATCCACTACCTCCGTCAGGTTCGGCAGTTCCGAACTAGAGGTGGATGCCTCAGCGCCGGACGCGGCTCGGCTCGCGGCAGGATTGTTCAAAGGGACCCCGGCGGCACGGCAACGGTAACAGCAAGATGATCAGGTTGCGCCTCGTCCTCCGGGGCTGCTCCGATTCTCCTATAGTGGCCACGGTATCGCGGCGTGTACCCTAGCAGTTTCCAGGCCGATCTGGTCTCATGCCCCTTGTATCTTTCGACCTTGTTAAGGTCGTCAACGTTCCTCCTCCAGCCTTCGCTCGCAGCCCGGTGTCGCCTCGCACCCAGTTCTGCATCACAAACAAGGAGTGTCAGCTCGACATTGTCAAAATCAAGCAAAACAAACAGAGAAAAGAAGCAGTGTTTACTTGGGACAGTCCTGGGGCGACGAGGGACCATCAGCCTCCTGCTCTCGCCGGCGCCGAATTCCCAGTCCCCCGACACATAAAAGAGATCTTCCTCGGCGTTCTTACTAGAATCCTCCAAGGCCTGGACGAAGCCTCTTCGATGCTGCTTCACCCGGAGATAGTACTTTCCTTCCCCAATCTTGCAGATATCATAGGTATCCTCGATGTCATGGACACCCAGGTTGGTCCCCAAGATCTCGTTCAGCTTCGCCGTGCCCATGATGACTTTGTAGCCATTGCGCATCAGCTGGCACGGGGTAATAGACCAGACGCTAAGGCAAGCCCTGAGCAAGGGGTGCAGAGGGAATCTGACCCCGCCCTCGATCACGGAGATCAGGGGGAACGGCATCCAGCCGCCGGAAAAGCGTCGCGCGGCATAGTCAATGGGATCCGCCGGCTTGAGGCGGACTCCCTCCGGGATACTGTAAGTGGCCCTAAACCTAGCTATGCCCTCGTCAGTATCTAACCGAAACCTAGGAGTGCCCATATCTAAAGGGGGAAAACGGCGGAGCTAAACCCTAGAAGTCGAGAAACCCTAAGAAAAAAAACAGACAGAGGCACAAAGTTACTTACAAAGATGAAAGGGCAAGTCAAGGACGGCTCTGGGCGTGTCCTACGGTCGTCCCCGCTAGACAGGTCTCGAGCAGCAGAGCAGAAATCAAAGGTGAAGGTGAAGGCAAGAGGAAATCAGAAACAAGAAAGAAAGAAGACGACCCTATTTATGGAAAGGGAACCCTCGTTGAGGGGACGGATTTCGCAATCCGCGCCCATTCCATCAATGAGACAACGCAATCAGTGGAGGAGTTACACGTGTAACCGTCGGTTCGCTTCTCAGAATGGGCAGGACAGCATTTATTGCTTTAGAAAAGTTGAAGCGACACCAGGCAATGATCGCCGCATCCCCAGACAGATTTTCTAGCTTTCGACCACTAAAGGCTAAGACGCTTGAGAGGTCAAAAGCTAGGGGGCAATTGTGTGGGAAGATTTCCAGAGCTCCAGGATTACGCTAAATCACAGCCATCAGATGGGACTAAGCACTATTACGTGCCATCCGGGTGCCGCCCACGTGGCGTCAGACTCGCCTCGGCTACCAGCACAGGGGCCCCGGCCGAAGTCAGCAGGTCCGGGCCACTAGCGCCTAGCTCGGCTACCCCAAGTGCCCACCTCGGCTGAAAGTTCCACCTCGGCCGAAGGAACCGGGACGAAAGCCGAAGCAGGAAAGAATCTCCACTCGCGCCCTTCAGCCCCCCACGTCGTCAGACACGTGGAGGAATAGGGGCGCGAGCCAGTGAGACAGATGCGACATCCAGCCGTCCACAATCTTCGCTAGATCCCTGACAGGACGGCATCCAGCGGCTGAGGCCAAATCAGGGCACGGCCCGAGGATAGATCCGATGGTGCCCCTACCACCAAAGGCGCCCAACACAGTCTGGCCCAACGTGACGTGCATTCAATGCGATATGGGCCGATCCGACTGGCATTAAATGCAAAGCGGACTGGATTGGACCTCATTAATTACTTTGTGGGCTGATCATGACTTCCCTGTCGAGTCATGGGACCCGCGCCAAGATATCATCCAAAGATACGACCCAAGCCTCTATAAATAGAGCCTCATTCCACATACAAGGTACGCACAAGCCAACAGAAAGAGCCGTTACCCTGTCTCTCTTCTTCCTCTCCTTCCTTTGTTCCAGTTCATTCACTGACTTTGGCATCGGAGAGCCTTGCGCCGCCCAGGCCAGGGTCCTTTGACCGTTTGCTCTTCCCTTTCAGGCTTTCGGGCGGCACCTAATCTTCATCACCTTGGATAAGTCCTCTAAGGCACCCCAGTTATTGTGGGTCATTATTTTCTGCACCTACAGTACCTTTCCAATTAACTCTTAATCGGAATGGGTGTACACTTACCAATGATTAAATCCATTAATTGACACAAGGGGATATTAAAGATAGATTCCATATTGACCGTTTAATTTTCCCATAGTCCTACTACCACGTACCCAAATCACCGAGGTGTTGACCTACAGTCGGCCTCACTCTTTGGTGACTAAAAGCAAATGAATAGATATAAACTTGAGTTCATTAATGTCTTAAGATTGAGAGCTTACTGTTAGGGAATTATGAGAGCAGACCTTAAAGTAAAGACAATGTTTATAAGCTGCTTCTCATGGTCCCTCAATACATCTAATGTACCAGCACTTTGAACCAGAATCTTGCATTCTGATGATTGAGACAAATCACACTATCTCATAGTGATCAAAGTGCTGCAACCTTGTCAGTATGAGATGACCAGTCTCATCACTGGTTGTGAAGATATTCAAGTATAAGATTTGTTATACATGTCTCCTGTATGTGGATCACATCCATATACATGTATTACATATAGTATACTTTTGGGCTCTAGTTCATCTCATCAGCAATCATGTCATTCATATTAGTTATGTGCAAGTATATAATTAAATACCATTTATCTCATTAAATGGAAAGCATGAATATATTGATAAATAAAAAAATTAATCAATTTATTACATCATGTGTTGGTATCATCATCTGTTGGTATTGAGACCATAAAACTAATATGGCCAACTACATATATGCTCTGGCATGATGGCTGAGTGAACCAATGTGATGGCTATGGTCCACCATTTTTTTTGCACGGATGCCATATGAAAATTAACTGAAGAAAATATTACTTGCTCTATTATTTGGGTTACTTATATTTTGACGATGATTGGGATGGCTCAACGTACTTTAAAAATATATATATATATATATATAGGGGCCTCCTCTCCTCAGCTCATGTGCACGATAAGCCCGTGCACTCAAGGGCGTGGGGCCCACATAGGGACCCACCTAGGCATGGGGATGGGGGGGATTTGAAGCACACACAGGGGCCCTCCTCTCTACAAAAAATCAGCTAAATCCTTAATTTCTATCATCTCCATCTGGGCCACAAGATTTTAATGGTGTATATATATATTTATATGTGTGTCATACGATCCAACGGTCCAATTTAATCGAATGGGGCCAAGTTTTGGTGCACAAGTGCTATTCAAGGGGCCCCACTGTTTGGTCCATTTGGATGGGCCAAACAGTGGGCCCCACCTAGGCAGCGGACGGGAATCCTCCCATCCGCATGAGCTGAGGGGAGGATTCCCCATATATATATATATATATCCCCAACTAATTTACTGTTGTTGGGATGGATAGGAAGTCCTTTGGTTTCTCTTTTTCTTATATTTGCTTCTTTTACTCTTGTAGTGGGAGAAAGGGCCGCTTCTATCCCCATCATGATCATGGCATTAAAATAAGACAAGTGAACCCTCTATGAGTGGATTCTCTTGTTTATTTTATCACTTATAGTGCTGAATATGTCTCTTCAAATATTTATTGGACTTGGATCTCAATGCCTCTTGTTTCCCCTTCTTTTCTTCTAGTGATGGAAAGATCGGAAGCCATCTCCATCACGATGGATTTAAAATAATAGAAGAGAACCGTCCATTAGTAGATCTTCTTGTTTATTAAAATGTCTCTGTAACTTTAGACAAAAGCAAGCAGATTTTAGAACCTTTCATTAGCTCTTTTTGCCAGTCATATGATGGAGCAATGGAGACCAGATCCTAGGCTGTAGCACACCAAATCTTCTCTTAGATCTTAATTCCCAAACAATATTGTCAAGAGTCTAGCCATCCAACTTGTTTTCCACTTGAAACTAGATGCAACAGGAATAGTTTAATGTTGTGTATCACAAATCAAATCTTAATATAGATTGACATTCCACCTATCCAATTAGTAGTTTAAACAGGATTCTTCTCCTAACCAAATCGTTCTTTTTGTTGGGGCATTTCTTGTCTATGTAAGAGAAAGTGTAAGATATATTATATCTTATTAGGGTTATGCTAACACTTGGCTTGTGAAGATAAAGTGCAAGGAATATATTGTATGTAATTTGGGTTATGCTAACACTTGCCATGTGTGAAGTTCACCCAATAGAGTTTTTATTTTGTTTTTTTTTTTTTTTTTTAAGTTTAACCTAGTCTAGGAGGCTGGGATCCAAGATAAACCACATAAGTGCGAAGAGGAAGTTCATAAACTGTGAAGGAGAGCCCACATGAATGGGAAGAGTGATATACCTAAAGATCTATCCATGTGACATACAAGGTTGTCAACCACATGAGCAACTCCTTGTAGTTTGTTCACCCCATGAAGTCGATGCACGTATCCACCTTCAAAACTTTCAAGATCATGTAGAGCACCTTCTTAAATTATGAATAATGTAAGTCTAATTGAACAGATCATCATTATTACACAACTAAGAACCTACCTTGATAGGCTGATGCTATGCCTATAAAGTCATGCTCTGAGTTTAATAATCAGCAGTCTTTTCGGAACTTCCTGTTGAGGTTAACGTCCGCTCGCTGTCCCGAGTGGTCATAATTGTAGTTGAGCCCTCACCCTCACCATAAAATCATTGTTGTGCCATTTTCCATCACTAATTGGTGTTGGAATAAGTGGTATAGCTCAATGGGGGTGAAGAACCTACACTTTCTGATTTATATATGAGTTTATAATTGATGATAAGAGGCGGGGCACATTGTATATTTTGGTTTCACAGTACAACATGCTATTTTTTGTTAAAAAAAATTATAATTAAATCTAGACCACATAGTGAATGGGCTCGTGGTATAAAGAATATGTAAATAGATAAGCGTACTTTTGATGTAGTAAAGACTTTGGTCAATTATTACAGTTTTAGAATGGCTGAGAAGGGTCCAAAAATATTCATTTATCTTACATTGGTGATATTGAAAATATTCCAAGATTTGCAATTTTCCAGGTAGTCTTTGATACATTACATATGAAGCGGATCGCAATAGGGCCAAAGTCTTTCCCCTGGAAGATAATGGGAGGTCCATGGACATCCCCAATAGAAAACTTTTTAAAATCCACAGTTCTGCCAAAAACCGCTGCAATGTTGGAAGGAAAAGAACCTGGTTTTGCAAGACAAACATATTGGAAAACCAAGAACGCCAATGGTTTTCTATAACCTCTCATCTCTATATAACAGACCCCCCTCTGCCACTCCAATCCATCATCCAAACTCCAAACACTTGAAAACTGTAAGATCCCGTCCCGAGTTAATCAAGATTAACTCTAATTAATTATAATTAAGGCTAATTAACTGTGTTTAATTGAGCTAACAATGGTTTTTGACCAAGTGATATTGATTTAGCCTAAAATGAATGAGTTAGGCTTAAAGACATGACAATGAAGCTTTGGGTAAGCTTACATGAATTGAATTGTAGTTTAGACTCATAGAAAGAAAAATGAGGGACTTTTATGTAAATACGAGTTTTCACGTATTTTGTCGAATACGGAAACTCTTGATACTAACGTGCGTATCTCGACGAGTACGTTAACTTCCATAACAGACATGAACTCGTTCGACGAGAATTGGATCAAATGACCCTTCGTTTGACTTAAAATGAAATGAAACAGGAGGTGGAGGGCCAAAGTGCAAGTTATAAGCTTATATAAGCTAAGGATGAATTGATTCATCCCTTGTTCCAAACCCTAGCCCCCTTTTCTTCTTTCTTCTTTCTTCTCTTTTCTCTCTTCTTTCTTCCATTTCACGCATCAAGTGAAGCTTTGCAAGTAGTTTTTGAAGAGCCGAAGCTTCTTCATCTTCTTCCTCAATCCCTATTCAAGTTTCTTGGAGTGAAGCTTTGGAAAGAAGCTTCAAAATTGGGTATTTGGTCTTAAGCTCAAGCTAAGCAAATGGGTTTTCTACAAATAATCTTCATTAGAGGCAAGTATATACTCTCCTCATGATTTATGATGATTTTAGAACTTGTTAGAACTCAAGGGAGCCAAAATCCAATTTTTGACTTCAGAAATTCCGAGCTCAGATATGGAATTCTGGGCGCAGGTCGGTCGGCCGTCGGACCGAACTGGTCAGGAGCCCATTTTCAAGGTGTTTCATCTTCTGGAAGAGAGACCGACACTTGACCGAGACCTGACCAACATTCCTGATGGGATTGTACACAGAATTCAACTTCTGGAAAGCCGACCGAACTGAGTTCGGTCAGCCGAACTAGTGAATTCGGTTAGCTGAATTAAGTTCGGTCAGCCGAACTAGTGACTTCGGTCGACCGAATGTCGACCGATAAGCTGACCGAACTTGTTTAGGTTCATTTTCAATAGGTTTCAGTCTCTGGAAAGCTGACCGACAGTTAACCGAGACCGAACCGAACTTCCCTCATGGAAATGGAAAAGAAATCCAGCTTCTGGAAAGCTGACCGGACTAAGTTCGGTCAGCTGAAGTGGAGATTTCGGTCGACATGCTGACCGACCTTGTGGAAAATATCAGATTCAAGTCTAATTTTCCTGATTTGAAGCCTAATGTATACATGCTGTGTTTTGGTTAATATTTAAGCCTTTATAGGTGTAAAATAAGTTCTCTGAATGCACAAATAATATCTATAAAATGATGTTCAACGAAAATAATATGTGCATTGGATAATGGCAGTTTCACTCGATTAGTTGGTTTAGACGTCTGAATAGAATTGAATAGGACATTGATATTGATATTGAATTGTTTAGAAGTCTGAATAAGATTTGACTAGATTCCGCATAGAAGTTACTTCTATATGGTTCTTAAGTTCGTTAGTGAGCTACTTTGACATAATGCTTTCCTATGCTCATTATTGAGCTATACTAACATAATTTACTGAATTAATGAATTGAACTAATATGTTGAATTAGTTGAATTGATTCCAAACCCTACACTGTATTATAATTCTTAATCTCGTTATTGAGCTATATTGAACTAATCTATTGAATTAATCGCATTAATTCCTGAGTCTGACACTAGACTGTAATTCCCTAAGCTCATTATTGAGCTATACTAACATAATATACTGGATTATGGAATGAAATGCTCGTATAGAGCTAAAAGGAATAACTATACTATACGTATAGAACTGAATGAAATCAAATGACTACTCGTATAGAAGTAGCCTAACTTCATATAATGTAAGGATAATGAATCGAATGAACTGTTACTAAAGGTAACACTATAATGAACAATCACGAAAGGTAATAATGAAATGAATGATTCCTACTGCAGTAGATGATGTGAGAGCGTTCCGGAGCTCCATGGACATGCCAGTGATCTCTGATCAAGATGCTAGTAGATTTTTCACTTATTTGATGAATTATTGATCCTTGAGTCCTGGGTGATTGAATGGTATGAAAGGAAATAATCACCAAAATTATGTAATAGAAAGTGAAGGTCCTTTCAGGTTCTTGAATGGTACGTCCTTCTAATTTGAGCCTGGGACAATATAAATGAATGCATAACTGACTAGTATTTATATTTACAAATACATCGAATTACTTCCGTTGGAAGACATGAAATGAAATAAAATGAATTCTACTATAGTAGTCATAAAGTAATGGTTATTACTTGACTGCATGGAGTAGTACACTATAATTAGATTGAAAGGTATATTGTTAGGGATGTCTTAAGTACTTAGTATTAAGTTGTATATAACTATTAGATTGATAAATTGACATGTTCTTATATAATTGATTTATTGATTGATAGTATGATACCATGTACTATCATAGAATTATATGTACATTGTTGAACCATCGTGTTCACGGTGTTATTGATGACATCGCAGGCCCAGTTGCCCTCGCCATCAGCAGAGGAAGTTCAATCGAATGGACTTGAATCGGAGTGCGAAGTGAACAAAAATGTTTTCGAGATGGTTTTAATTTTGTAAGTGCAAAAAAAGTGACTCACAAGATTAGGGGTGCCTGATAGGACTTATCCAAAGAGATTAGGAAGATCAGCTGCCTCAAAGCCTGAAAGGGAAAAACAAACGGTCAGAGGACCCTGGCCTGGGCGGCGCAAGGCTCTCCGATGCCTAAGTTAGTGTATGAACTTGAACTAAGGAAGGAGAGGAAGAAGAGAGGCAGAGTAACAGCTCTCAAGTATGTAGGTTGCGTACCTTGGTTATGGAATGTGGTCTTATTTATAGAGGACTCTACCTGATATTTTGGATGATATTTTGGAGTGGGTCCCTTGATTTGATAGGGAAGCTCTTATCAGCCCACAAAGTAATAAATGCGGGTCCGTCTCAGCCCACAAAGCATTTATTGCCAGTCCGATCAGCCCACATTGCATTAAATGCATGTCATGTTGGGCCAGATCATGTTGGACGCTTTTGGCGGTAGAAGTCCCATCGGATCCATCCTTGGGCCTTGCTCTGATTTGGCTACAGCCGCTGGATGCTGCCCTGTCAGCGATCTGGCGAAGATTGTGGACGGCCGGGATGTTGCATCTGTCCCTCTGGCTCGCGCCCCTATTCTACCACGTGTCTGATGACGTGGAGGGCGTGGGGCGCGAGAGGGGATTCTTCTTCATTTCAGCTTCCGTCCCGGCTCCTTCGGCCGGGGTCAGGTGTTGGAATTTGAGATGACTTGAGTAGTCTTTGAAGAATTGAAGAAGATAGTATCTCAAGTATTGATTTGAGTTGGAATTATTGTCAACACATTGTCACAAACATGATGATAATAAGCTGGTGTTGATAGAGCTTGAAAAGGAGAAACAGAATTGAAACAGTCAGGAATTAAGAATTCCTGATGCAGAGCACGCGGTCGACCGGGCTCTTCATGCGGTCGACCGAGCAAGAAGAAACCTGCAGAAAACAGAAAAAGGCACCTCTCAGTTATTTTTGTGACACAGTGTGTCTTCGGTCGACCGAGCCCTCAGGATGTCGACCGAGCTCGAAATTGTCTGTTTTCCAGTCAGTGTCTTCGGTCGACCGGGGAAAGCTAGGATGTCGACCGAGCACGGGAATCAGAGTTGCGCAGAATTAGAAGTTTTGCACGAAAATTCAGCACAGTTATCTATTTTGTTTGGGACTCTTTCTAAACGAATTGTAGCCCGTTTTGAATACAATTAAGGGTTACTAAAACCTATATAAAGGCATGCTTGGGTCGTTCATAAATACACCAAGAAGAGACACAAAAGAGAGAAGAAGAGAAGAGAAAAGAGAGAGAGTTCTTGAGAGAAAGCAGAAGCTGCTGCTGTGTTGCTGTTGTGCTGATGTGGTGACGTTTTCTACAGCAATTGTGGACGAGATTATGCTCTAGAAGATGGTGATTCGTCCATGAGTTAAGTGTCTCTCTTTTATGCTTTAGATTTCAATTTGTAAGGGATTGAGAGAGAGAGAATTGTAGAGGGGAAGGGCTGTAGACAGAATTAATCTTCTACTTTGTTTTTAACATCAAGTTGGTGCTTGGTGTTTGGGGTTTGGTGATCCTATCTGTTGGTGCAGATAAATTGTAAAGGGAGTCGGTGCTTCCTAGATAGTTGGTGCTATCTGAAACTAAAGGGAGTCGGTGCTTCCTAGATAGTTGGTGCTATCTGAAACTCAAGGGAGTAGGTGCTTCCTAGATAGTTGGTGCTATCTGAAACTAAGGGTTGGTGCTCTTTGTCGTTGTAGCGACTAAATAAGATTCAGATCTGTCCCGGATTGGTGTTCGGACAGTCTTTGAACCGTGGACGTAGCCTTTCGGTGAACCACGTTAAATCTGGTGTCATTGTGTGATTTGACTTGTTTTGTTGTTGAATTGGACCTGTTTTTAGAAATCACTGATTCACCCCCCCCCCTCTCAGTGATCGCGGTATCCAACAATTGGTATCAGAGCGAGGTTCCCTTGATCAGTTTAATACGCTAAGGGTGATCTCTTGTCAAATCACATGGCAGTCAATACAGGGAATATGAAAGCACCTCTGTTTGATGGTTCTAATTACTCTTTCTGGAAGATTAGGATGCAAGCCTTCATCAAATCTCTTGGCTATGATGTCTGGGAGTCTGTCAGAGCCGGTTACAATGCTGCCACCGTACCCAATGATACTGCATCGAAGAAGTTGGCAGACAACGACTCCAAGGCGCAGAATGCACTCTTTAGTGGCCTTGTGGACAGCGAGCTTGTCAAAGTAATTGCATGCAAAACAGCCAAGGAAATTTGGGACAAGTTGCAAAGCATACATGAAGGTGATGAGAAGATTAAAGAAGCCAAATTGCAAACTCATCGCTCTCAATTTGAATCTCTTCGCATGGAGGAAAGCGAGAATGTTGACTCATATTTGCAACGAGTGAATGAAGTCACGAATGACATTCGTGGACTAGGGGAGGAGATTAAAGAGCCGGTCATCGTCAAAAAGGTTCTAAGATCTCTTCTTCCTCGGTTTGATTCAAAAGTCTCAGCCATTGAAGAAGCCAAAGATCTGAATACATTTTCCATGGATGAATTACATGGTTCTCTAACTGCCTATGAGATGCGCATAGGAAAGACGTCTTCATCTGATAAAGAAGCCGCCTTCAAAGTTCAGAAAAAGGCAAAAGAGACTGCTGGTCATGATATTGATTCTGATGATGATGAGCTTGAGGCTCAATTTGTTAGAAAGTTGAAGAAAGGAAGCATTGGCAAGTACAAAGGGAAGCTACCCTTTAAATGCTTCAATTGTGGAGGTATTGGTCACTTTGCTGCGAAGTGTCCGCTAAAAGAAGACAATGAAAGTGACTCTTATGCTGAAAAGAGTAAAGGAAAGAGAAATTTCAGAAAAAGGGGCAAAGCTAAAAACTTTCTATGTCAACAAGATGACAGCACGTCTGAAACTTCAGACGATGATGAATCAACCGAAGCTCTCTTCATGGTCACTGTTGAAGAAGAAGAAGAGCTAGATCCGGAAGAGGATGAGGAGGCTGAAGTCAATCTTGAAGAGGAACTCATAGCCGCACTTGAGGAGCTAAGCATGGAACGCAAATCAAGTAAGAAAAATCTGAAACTTCTCCATGAATCTGAAAGTTCTATTATTTCTTTGAAAACTCAAGTAGAAGAATATAAAAGAATGGTAGAAGTCCTTGAAAACCAAATAAGTATCAAAAAGGAAGAGGCTATGAAACTTGAAACTGAGATCGCTAGAGCAAAGGCTGAAAATTTGGAAAATAGCAAAAAACTCAAAGCGCTCCAAGCGATTGAAGGGACTATGAAACTCAATGAACTACTGAAAGTTCAAAGACCAGCCCACTTCAGATTTGGTCTAGGATTTGAGAAAGGTGAATCCTCTAAGATTGCACCTCCTAAAAGGAAAGAGTTTGTGAAGCAAGTCACTGCACCCTCTAACTCCATGAAGCCCACTCAACCTAGAAAGGAGTCCATTCCTGTTAGAAAGGTAATGAAGACTAACCAGCCACAAAGAAGATACAAATTCTATGGTTATTGCTTTCATTGTAATATGTTTGGACATAAAAGAGCTGATTGCAAATTCTATGTAAGAAACAGTCCATTTGTGACTAGGAATCCTTTTTCAATCCTAAGTAGCCACAAAATTGAGTGTTATATATGTCATAATTATGGACACTTGGCTAGGGATTGTAGGTTGCCTATTGCTAACCAATTTCAGGTTGAAAAGAAACCCAAGTTAGTTAAGGCATGGAGGGCAAAGAAAAGGGAAGGTAATCCCAAAGAATCTCTCATTGTGCAAACGGCATTCAATGCACAAAAGAAGACAGCACCATGGGTCCTTGATAGTGGTTGTTCAAGCCATATGACTGGTGATAAAGAGAAATTCATCAAATTACAGCACTATGAAGGCGGTTCAGTGAAGTTTGGCAACAATGATGGTGCCAAAATATGCGGAAAAGGTGTTATTCAGCTTATGGCAAACAAGATCAGATCTGAAGAAGTCTTATATGTGTCTGGATTGAGACACAATCTGCTTAGTGTGAGCCAGATCTGTGACAAGGGTCACGAAGTTATCTTCACAAAGAATGGGTTTGCCATCAAGAAGAGTAGCAACGGGAAAACAGTGGCAACTGGATCAAGAACTGCTGGAAATCTCTATACATTGTCAGATGGAGCTGAAAAGACCTGCTTGATGAGTCGGACAGAGGAAAGTTGGTTGTGGCACAAACGCCTTGGGCATCTAAGCTTTGACAACATGTCAAAGATTTGCAATTCAAAGGCTGTAAGAGGCATGTCTAAAGTTGAAAAGCCTTCAAATCCCATTTGCGACTCTTGCCAAAAGGGAAAGCAAACGAGGGTTATGTTCAAGTCAAAGGAGCATCATTCCAAGAAACCTCTTGAGCTAGTGCACACTGATCTCTGTGGACCGATGCGAACTCAAAGCACCAATGGAGATAAGTATTTCATGTTATGCATTGATGATTATACTCGTATGACATGGGTATTGTTTCTTAAACATAAGCATCAAGCACTTGATCGTTTTAAAGTGTTTAAAGCACAGGTTGAAAATCAATTGGAAAAACGTATCAAGATCTTAAGGTCTGATCGTGGAGGCGAGTTCACATCTGAAGAGTTCACTAAATATTGTGAACATCATGGCATTCAAAGACAGTACTCAGCCCCTAGAACTCCACAGCAAAATGGAGTTGTGGAACGGAAGAATCGCACCGTACAAGAGATGGCTCGTACGATGCTAAGTGAAAGCAAGATGGCTGACAAGTATTGGAAAGAGGCAATTCATACGGCTGTATACATTCAAAATCGATGCTTGATCAGGCCACATGAAGTCAAAACTCCCTATGAGCTATGGTTTGGAAGAAAAGCAACAATCAAGCACTTCAGAGTCTTCGGCAGCAAGTGTTACATCAAGCGGCTCGAACAAAATCCGGGCAAATTTGAAGAAAGAGCTGACGAAGGTATATTTCTGGGTTACTCCTCTACTAGCAAGGCATATAGGTGTCTTAACAAAAGAACCAGAAAAATCATAGAAAGTGCTGATGTGAGAATAGATGAAAATATTGAACCAAAGAATGCAACTCATAATGACAGTCCAGTTTATGAGGACTCGAGTGAGATTGATGATGAGATGGCTGAATCTAATGATTCTGAGAAATCAAAGGATGACTCAGAAGATACTTCATCTAAGAAGCACAGCACTTGGGTAGAGCAACACCCTAAGGATCAAATCATTGGAGATCCTAAGGCAGGCGTTCAAACTAGACAAAGTGTAGTTAGCAATTACTCACTTGTGTCCACCATTGAACCCAAGACTGTGGCTGAAGCCAGTCTCGATGATAGTTGGTTGAAAGCTATGCATGAGGAGTTGGAGCAAATTGAGAAGAACTCCACATGGGAACTTGTTCCTAGACCTACTGATAAGAATGTTATTGGTACTAAATGGGTCTTTCGGAATAAGCTGAATGAAGATGGTCAAGTCATTAGAAACAAAGCAAGGTTGGTTTGTAAAGGCTATGCTCAAGTTGAAGGCATAGATTTTGAAGAGACCTTTGCACCGGTGGCTCGTCTGGAAGCTATTCGAATGTTTCTTGCATTGGCAGCATACAAAACCTTCAAGGTATTTCAGATGGACGTAAAGTCAGCTTTCTTGAATGGTTTACTTGAAGAAGAAGTCTACATTGAGCAACCTGATGGTTTTCTCATCAGCAAAAATTCAGATCTAGTATGCAAGTTGAAAAAGGCTCTTTATGGACTGAAACAAGCGCCAAGGGCATGGTATGCAAGGCTGGACCTCTATCTCCGCAAGATCGGTTTTGGAAAAGGACTTGTTGATAGCAATCTATATGTCAAAACTGAGTTAAGCAAACAGCTGGTTGTCATTGTTTATGTTGATGACATAATCTTTGGAGGCAATGATGAGGAGATGTGCAGGAATTTTGCAGAAGAGATGAAGAAAGAATTTGAGATGTCAATGCTTGGAGAACTAAAGTTCTTTCTTGGTTTACAAGTTCAGCAGCTGAAACATGGCATCTTCATATCACAATTGAAGTACATTAAGGAAATGCTGAAACGGTTCAATATGGAAGACAGCAAGCCAGTGAGCACACCAATGACAACGAACACGAAGCTTAGCAAAGATGATAAGGCCTCGTCCGTTGATCATACCACCTATCGCTCTATGATAGGAAGCTTGCTCTACTTGACTGCAACAAGACCAGATCTTCTACAAGCAGTATGTATGGTTGCACGTTTTCAAGCAGCACCAACTGAAACGCACCTTACAGCAGTGAAAAGAATCTTTCGATATCTGAAAGGTACTATGGAGCTTGGTATCTGGTATCCCAAAGGCAAATCCTTCACTCTAGTTGCATATTCTGATGCCGATTGGGCTGGATGCGTAGATGATCGCAAGAGTACTAGCGGCGGCGCATTTTATCTTGGAGAAAGATTAGTTGCTTGGCATAGTAAAAAGCAAGACTCAGTATCCCTTTCGACAGCGGAAGCGGAATATATTGCAGCGGCAACTTGTTGTACGCAAGTGTTATGGATGCGGCAAATGCTCTCTGATCTAGGAGTTCCTACAACGGATCCTACGCCGATCCTATATGACAACACGAGTGCAATTCATATATCTAAGAATCCTGTTCAGCACTCTCGAACAAAGCATGTAGCAATTCGTTATCATTTTCTTAAAGATAAAGTTGCTGATGGAGAGGTCAAGTTGGAGTATGTTCCAACAACTGAGCAAGTGGCTGATATTTTCATGAAACCTCTGCCAAAGGAAGTCTTCGAGTATCTCCGGAAAAAGTTGGGAGTTACTCACTCTCCTAAACCGTAGGAGTTGTGCTTGAAAGGGGGAGCAATGCATTCATTGAATATCCTATTCGCTCCTCGGTTTGGTCCCTTTGGACTTGTTGTCAAAGGGGGAGAGATGTTATGCTATGATAGCAAGGAGAGATGTTAGGCTATGAAAGCTAGGAAGAGATTGTTGACAATGCACGATTGTTATTTCAGAATTTCAGAATTGGTTCCAAGTGAGTGTTGAAAAGAACTTGGAAGAGCTGTGTTATTTCAGAATTTCAGAATTGGTTCCAAGTGAGTGTTGAAAAGAACTTGGAAGAGCTGCAAGCTGGAGTTGAAAGTGTTGAAGTTCCAATAGTGTTGCCAACAATTCCAAAGGGGGAGATTGTTGGAATTTGAGATGACTTGAGTAGTCTTTGAAGAATTGAAGAAGATAGTATCTCAAGTATTGATTTGAGTTGGAATTATTGTCAACACATTGTCACAAACATGATGATAATAAGCTGGTGTTGATAGAGCTTGAAAAGGAGAAACAGAATTGAAACAGTCAGGAATTAAGAATTCCTGATGCAGAGCACGCGGTCGACCGGGCTCTTCATGCGGTCGACCGAGCAAGAAGAAACCTGCAGAAAACAGAAAAAGGCACCTCTCAGTTATTTTTGTGACACAGTGTGTCTTCGGTCGACCGAGCCCTCAGGATGTCGACCGAGCTCGAAATTGTCTGTTTTCCAGTCAGTGTCTTCGGTCGACCGGGAAAGCTAGGATGTCGACCGAGCACGGGAATCAGAGTTGCGCAGAATTAGAAGTTTTGCACGAAAATTCAGCACAGTTATCTATTTTGTTTGGGACTCTTTCTAAACGAATTGTAGCCCGTTTTGAATACAATTAAGGGTTACTAAAACCTATATAAAGGCATGCTTGGGTCGTTCATAAATACACCAAGAAGAGACACAAAAGAGAGAAGAAGAGAAGAGAAAAGAGAGAGAGTTCTTGAGAGAAAGCAGAAGCTGCTGCTGTGTTGCTGTTGTGCTGATGTGGTGACGTTTTCTACAGCAATTGTGGACGAGATTATGCTCTAGAAGATGGTGATTCGTCCATGAGTTAAGTGTCTCTCTTTTATGCTTTAGATTTCAATTTGTAAGGGATTGAGAGAGAGAGAATTGTAGAGGGGAAAGGCTGTAGACAGAATTAATCTTCTACTTTGTTTTTAACATCAAGTTGGTGCTTGGTGTTTGGGGTTTGGTGATCCTATCTGTTGGTGCAGATAAATTGTAAAGGGAGTCGGTGCTTCCTAGATAGTTGGTGCTATCTGAAACTAAAGGGAGTCGGTGCTTCCTAGATAGTTGGTGCTATCTGAAACTCAAGGGAGTAGGTGCTTCCTAGATAGTTGGTGCTATCTGAAACTAAGGGTTGGTGCTCTTTGTCGTTGTAGCGACTAAATAAGATTCAGATCTGTCCCGGATTGGTGTTCGGACAGTCTTTGAACCGTGGACGTAGCCTTTCGGTGAACCACGTTAAATCTGGTGTCATTGTGTGATTTGACTTGTTTTGTTGTTGAATTGGACCTGTTTTTAGAAATCACTGATTCACCCCCCCCCCTCTCAGTGATCGCGGTATCCAACATCAGGCTCTCAGCCGAGGTCGATCCTTGGTAGCCGAGCTCGGCACTAGCAGCCAAAGTAAGTCTGATTTCGGCTGAAGCCTTTGTCCCGGCGGCCGAGACGTGTCTGGATGGCACGTGAGAGTCCTAATTGACATCTTATAGCCGAGATTAGCATAATCCTAGTGTCTTGAAAATCTCCCCACATAATTGCCCCCTAGCTTGTGACTTCTTAAGGGCCCTAGCCTTTAGGGGTCGGAAGCTAGAGAGTCCGTCTGGAGATGTCTTGATCATTGCTTGGTGCCGCTTCGACTTCTCCGAGGCAATAAATGTCGCGTCCCGTTCGCCCCGGGAAATGAACCGGTGGCTACACGTGTCGCTTCCTCACTGATCGTGCCGTCAAATTGATGAGACAGGCGCGGATCGCGAAACTTGTCTTTTCGAATTCTTAAATGGCGCCCAAAGAGCGCTTCCTTCCCCTATAAATAGGGTTGTCTTCCTCCGTTCTTCTTTTTTTTATCTTCTCTTCTGATTTTCTTTGCCGTTGCCTTTGATTCCTGCTTTGGTCTTCGTCCGTCTCCTCAAGATCTTTCCATAGTGCTCTGGCGAGGACAACCACAAGGCGTGCCCAAGCTGATTCCTGATTCGCCCTTATGTTTTAGTATGTGACTCCGTGCCCCTATCTTTTTTAGGGTTTCTGCCTTTAGGGTTTCTTTTCACCTTCTTCTCCTAAGCTGTAGAGATGGCCGCCCCTAGGTTTCAGTTAGATACGTCTGAGAGCATGGCTAGGTTTAGGGCAACGTTCAATATCCCGGAGGGGGTCCGCCTCAGGCCGGCGACTCCCTGCGACCACGCCCTGCGCTGCTGGTCCAGCGGCTGGATGCCGTTTCCTTTGATCTCTGTGATCGAGGGCGGGGTCAGATTCCCTCTGCATCCCCTGCTTAGAGCCTGCCTTAGCACCTGGTCCATCACCCCTTGCCAGCTGATGCCCAATGGCTTTAAAGTCATCATGGGCACGACAAAATTGAACGAGATCTTGGGGATCAACTTGGGTGTCCACGATATCGAGGATGTGAATGACATCTGCAAGGCTGGGGGAGACAACTATTATCTTCGGGTGAAACAGCTCCGAAAAGGCTTCGTCCTGGCCTTTGAGGATTCTAGTAAAAACGCCGAGGAAGATCTTTTCTGTGTTTCGGGGGAATGGGAGTTTGGCGCTGGTGAGGACAGGACGCTCAGGGTCCCTCGCCATCTCGGGGCCGTCCCAAGTAAACACCGACTCTTCATTCTGCTCCTTTTGCTTAACTTTTGTATTGCTGAACTGATACTTTTGTTGTTTACTGTGCAGAACTGCGAGCGAGGCAGCGCCGAGCGGTAAGTGACGGTTGGAAAAAGAACGTCGCCGACCACAGGAAGGTCGAAAAGTACGCCGGGCATGAGAACAGATCGGCTTGGAAACTGTTAGGGTACACGCCGAGGTACCGTGGCCATTACAAGAGGACTGGGGCGGTGTCAGAGGACGAGCTGCAGCCTGATCTCCCTCCTGTTACTATGGCCGTGCCTGCGGGCGTTCCTCTGATCGATCCTGCTGCGAGCCGAGCTGCGTCCGGCGCTGAGGCATCTACTTCTTCCAGTTCGGGGTCTCCGAGTCTAAGGGAGGTCGTGGAGGCTTACTCATCTGACCAAGAAGGAAGGATGGAGGGCAGCTCAAGAGTGCCAGGAACCAAGGATCTGGTGGCCAAGTTTAGGCGCGGATCCTCTTCTTCTGCAACGCTTTCAACTGTCAGCACCCGTGTGGCTCCGGGCTCAGGGGTGCTGCTGTTACTTCTGCCCCTGCCACTACACCGAGCGAGGGAGCGCGGAGGCGCTCACCGGATCGCCCGAGAGAGGGGTCTCCACCCAGGAAGAGGTCCAAGGCAAGGGAGAAAGACTCAGGGGCTGAACATGCCCTGAAAAGCAAGACGCCTGTGCGTGCTTCCCGAGGCAAGGCTCCGCCTGAGAAGAGCGCGCCAGTGAGCAGGGCTGCTGTCGAGATGGCTCGCGACCTCAGCATCACTCCAAGGCAAGGGTCTGGATCGGCCTCCGGACCTCGCGCTGCCCCGGCGGCGTGGAGGCCTAGATTGGAGACTCAGCCTGGGAAACCTTTAAATATGGATGACTGGGTGTAGGGGAATTCTCTCGTCATTGGGGCCCTCGCCAAAGCATGTGCCCTGCCGCGTGACATGGAGCAACACGCGAAGTATGACAATGAGAGTCTGCTGGGCTCGGCGATCCAGGCTGCTCTCCTGGTAAGTACCCTTGATGCTCTTTTGATGTATTTCATTTTGGCTGCTTCCATCTGACTTGTTTTCTTTTGCAGAATGTGCAGAGGCTCCAGTTGGTAGTAGAAAGGAGCGACAAGAACGTCTCCAAGATCACCCAACTGGAGTCTGAGACGGATAAATTGAAGAAAGAGCTGGCGGACCTGAGGAAGAACAGCGCCGAGGCAACTGCACAGTTGGACGTGGTGCTGGTCAGCATTACTGATCTCACCTCGACAACCCATCAGTTGAGGGGTGAGATATGGGTCAAGACGAAAAGGCTGGCCGAGCTGGAGATGGAGTTGGCCAAAGCGAAGGCTGATTCGGTGGCAGAGTCGACGAGGCAGCGTGCTAAAGTGCTAGCTAGGCGTGCCGAAGTCGAGAAGTTTCAGAAAGAAAACGCCGAACTGAAGGCTCGGTACGCCGAGGTCGAGCGGCTGAAGAAGGAGAACGCTGACCTCAATCCTCTCTGCAAGCTGAGGCCCGATCTTCCTTTCAGAACGGGGTGGACCAGGCCACAGAGGAGTATGAGAGACAGGTGGAGGAGATCACCTCCATTCTGTTCGAGGAGGGGTGCCTGGCCGCACTGAAGCGAGCGGGGGTTCCTGAAGACCACCCGGTCTATCAGAACCTGCCAAAGTACTCTGGCCCAGCATCCGAGCCGAGTTCCGTTCCGCAGACTGAGAGTGCCAAGGTTATGCCCCCGCTGCTGGTCCTATCTCGGATGGCGCTCCACCTATCCTTTCAGCTAGTGATGCTCCAGTTGCATCTTTTACGGGCGACGCTCCTTCTGCCCCTCCTGCGGGTGATGCGCCAGAGAAGGCCGTGGTTGTCGCCGAGACCGCCGGTCCATCAGAGACCGTGATAGTGCTGGTTGAGTCGACGAAGCCCTTGTAGCTAATTGTACTTTTCCCGCTTTCAGACTTGTTGTTTTTCTTTCTTTTTGAAATGCAATGTGGACCGGCTTGTAATCTCCAGCTTGGAATGAAAAAGCAAAGTTTATTCAATTGAGTTTTCTTCTTTCTCTTTCTTTTTGAGTTCGGCTCTTTGTGCTTGAGTTTTGCTAAGTGTTGTGACGTGACGTGAGAGTCTTGAGTTGGAGAGAGTACCAAAAGGTCTTCATGGTTATCTGCATCGATATCCCGCATTCTGAGGCTCATAAATAACAGTAAGTTCAGCGGTACAGCCGATGCAGAAAACGAGCAGATGGCTCCACATGTCACCATCGGAGCCGTTAGCCAACTTGTGGAAGACGTGCGCTCCACGCGAGGCATGGGAAACCTCGCCTCATTGATGGGTCTTTGATTACCGAGCCCTTCCTCCTTCTATAAATAGAGGCAGCAGGCCTGCCATGGAGAGAAAAAAGAACCTGAACAAGAGACCCTTCTTCTTTTTTATTTCTCCTAGTGATGAGAATCTATCCGCGTCTGCCAGACGTTCTGGCAGTTCTGCCTTGTAGAACTCATTTGGGAACCTTCGCTCTGACCAAACCTTCTGCGACTAAAGATAACTTCCTCTGGGAGGGGCTGTCGCCGGAAGTCGTGGTCTGCGCGTTCTCTGAAGATGGTCCCCGTGGACCACGCGTTCTCTGAATGCGGGTCCACGGCCAACTCCCACCTATGTGGTTGTGAGGAGATCATCTCCTGCCTATGCGGCTGGGAGGTGATTAACTCTTGTCTATGGGGTTGGGAGTTGGTTGCGCACTTGATCCTGCTGGGTCTTGTCTTGATCCTGCAGGATCTTGTGTGGCATTGAGGACCAGATCGAGAAGCCTTCGGGCTGAAGATCTCCAAGCTGTGGACCAAGAGCTTGAGCTTGTTTGCAAACTATGGTCTGACTAACCATAGGGTATTGTAGAGCTCCTGGCACATAGCACCCGATTGAGAAGCCTCTGGGTTGCTGACCAGTGAAGATCAGAACTTCCAAGCTGCGGGTCGGTGAAGATCAAGACCTCCAAGCTGCCCTTCATTTTCTGTTTTTAGAGGACTGCGAACCTCCTTACTGTATTCTGCTTTTATTTTCTGTAACCCATGTAATGAAGAAATTACATTTAATAAAAAATGAAGTTTCTGATCAGATGAAATGTGTATTCTGCATCTTTGCATTCTTTTTTGCTTTTCTATGCTGCTTTTCTGCACTTTTGTGCTTGCAATGCTCTTTTCTTTATTTCTGTGCTGTTTTTTTTTTGCACTTCTGTGCTTGCACTGCTTCGTCTTTCAAAGACTGCTATTAGCCGAGATGAACCCAGAGTCTCGAGGATCTCGGCTGCGTGGGCTGAGTCCGGGGGGTGTATGAACCCAGAGTTTAGGGAAGACTGCATGTGTAAATCCGAACTCAGTCCCAGGGTATATGAACCCAGGGTTTTAAGAGCGACTGGATGTATAAATCCTAAGTCAGTCCATGGGCACGTGAACCCAAAGTTTAGGGAAGACTGGATGTGTGAATCCTAAGTCAGTCCCAAGGTGTATGAACCCAGGGTTTTAGGAGCGACTAGATGTATAAATCCTAAGTCAGTCCATGGGCGCGTGAACCCAAAGTTTAGGGAAGACTGGATGCGTGAATCCGAAGTCAATCCCATGGTGTATGAACCCTAAGCTGCCGAACTCAGATAAGATGGCACAGATTGATGACACAGATTGATGACAGGGCAAATGCTGCTTTTATTGATCATGAGACTTTCATTACATCTTATAAATAGAACTTCTTCAAGTGAGATGCATTCCATGGTCTCGACAACTGCCTGCCTTCCAAGTCTTCAAGTTTATAAGAAGATCGTCCTGCCATTGAAACCACCCTGAACGGGCCATGCCAGTTTGGGGCCAGTTTGCCTTTATTTGGGTCTCTGTCAGCTGATAGAGTCTTCTTCAGAACCAGTTCTCCTACTGAGAAACTTTTCTCCCTGACCTTTTCGTTATATCCTCTGGCTAGTTGTTGTTGATAGTCAGCCAGTCATATGGCCGCTGCTTCTCGGTGCTCATCGGCTAGGTCTAGCTCCATCGCCAGGTTCATCTCGTTTCGGCCTTGGTCGACAAGCTCTGTTCTCAGGGTAGGGAGGCCAATTTCTGAGGGCATGACCGCCTCCATCCCATAGGCCAGAGAGAAAGGTGTCGCCGAGGTGGATCGTCTCGGAGTCGTCCTGTATGCCCACAACATGCTGGGGAGCTCCTCTACCCATCTCCCTTTCGCTTTGTCCAATCGCTTCTTCAGGCCGTTAAGCAGTACTTTGTTAGAAATTTCGGCCTGACCATTGCTCTGCGGGTACGCCGGAGTGGAGTAGTGGTTCCTGATGCCATGCTTTTGACAGAAGTCTCTGAAGAAGTTGGAGTCGAACTGAGTCCCGTTGTCCGAAATCAGGATCCTGGGGATGCCGAACCACGTTATGATATTCTTCCATACGAAATTCTTGGAGTCCCTTTAAGTGATGGAGGACAGCGGTTCAGCTTCTACCCACTTCGTGAAGTAATCTATAGCAACTATCAGCCATCTCTTGTTCACTAGAGCCCGGTGGAGGGGTCCCACAATGTCCAGCCCCCATTGGGCGAAGGGCCATGGACTAGAGAGGGGACTCAAGTCTTGTGCTGGCTGATGAAGAGAATGGGAGAACTTCTGGCATTTTTCGCATTTCCTGGCATATACCTGCGCGTCCTTCTGCATATATGGCTGCCACCAGTAACCTTGGCTTATAGCTCTGTAGGCCAGCGACCGTCCTCCGATGTGACTTCCGTAGATTCCTTCGTGGATCTCATACAAAAAGTCGTCCACCTTGCTTGGGTGGACGCATTGGAGGTAGGGACCTGTAAAGGATTTTTTGTAGAGCTTGCCTTCAGGGGATAGCCAGAATCGGGCTGCCTTGAGTCTGATTCGGTGGGCTTCATTCTTATCTTCGGGGAGCTGGTCGTCCTTTAGGTAAGAGATGATTGGGTCCATCCAGCTCGGGCCGAGATCAACGCACAGGACTTGCCGAGATGAATGGAGCTCTAGGCTTAATCTTGGTATCGATCCAACCTCAACGGTCATTTTCTTTCCTGCTTCGACGGCGGAGGCTAGGTTTGCAAGCGCATCAGCATGTGTGTTAGTATCTCTGGAGATTTGCCTGACCTTGGCTGTCTGGAAATGAGAGAGCAGTTTCTTCGCGAGGGCTAAGTAGGCCGCCATCCTGTTGTCCCTGGCTTGGTAGTCTCCAGTGAGCTGGCTAGTTACCAATTGTGAATCACTGAAGACCACCAATTGCTGGGCTCCGAGGATTCGGGCGCTATTCAGCCCTGCTATCAGAGTTTCGTACTCCGCTTCATTGTTTGTTGCTTTGAAGTCCTAGGTGAAGGCTTGTTTTATGACCAGTCCTTCTGACAATTGGAGAACTATGCCGGCGCCAACTCTCTTGGAGGTGGACGAGCCGTCGACGAAGACCCTCCATGCCGAGACAGGAACTTGGCTCTGAGAAAGTTGTTCGACCTCGGTGACTTCATGCTCATGCCCTATGCCCCCCAGTTCGGTGCCGGGCTGGGTCGAAGCCGAGCTCGGAGAGACAAACTCAACAATGAAGTCTGCTAGAATCTGGGCTTTGATCGCAGTCCTGGGACGGTACTGGATGTCGTACTGCCCCAATTCGACCGCCCACTTTGAGATTCGCCCTGAAAAATCAGCTTTCTTGAATATGGATCAGAGTGGATGCTCCGTGATAACCACAATGGTGTGGGATTAAAAATAATGGGAGAGCTTGCGGGAGGCACTGACGAGTGCCAGCGCAAGCTTCTCAAGCAAAATGTATCTGGTCTCGGCATCAAGGAGGATCTTGCTCGTATAGTAGATTGGTTTTTGGACTCCATCGTCATCTCTGACGAGGACGGAGCTCACTACATGATCCGAGACCGCAAGATACATATACAATATCTCCCCCTGAGTTGGGGTAGAGAGTAAAGGTGGTGAAGACAGATAAGTTTTGAGTGCTTCTAATGCTTGGTCGCACTCAGGGGTCAATTGAAATTTTAAATTCTTTTTCAGAAGCTGAAAGAAAGGCCGGCACTTATCTGATGATCTGCTGATGAAGCGATTGAGTGCTGCAGCCATGCCAGTTAGCTTCTGGACCTCCTTGGTAGTAGATGGGCTTTGGGTTCCCAGGATTGCTGTGATCTGGTCCGGGTTGGCCTCTATCCCCCTCCGCATTACTAGGCTTCCGAGGAACTTGCCAGAAGCGGCGCCGAAAGCGCACTTGGAGGCATTCAGTTTGAGCTTGAATTCTCGGAGGATGCTGAAGACTTGGGCCAGATCCGCCAGATGATCGCTGGACTGCTTGGACTTGACGACCATGTCGTCAATGTAGACTTCGACTGTCTTGCCGAGCTGAGCCTGGAACATTTTTGTGACGAGACGCTGATAGGTTACCCCCACGTTCTTCAGTCCAAAGGGCATCACCTTATAACAATAAATGCCGCGGGGGTTTATGAATGCAGTTTTTTCCTCGTCCGGCTCATACATCGGAATCTGGTGGTAGCCTCTGTAAGCGTCGAGGAAGCTCATTCGGTAATGGCCAGCAGTGGCGTCGATCATCTGATCAATCTTTGGAAGAGGGAAACTATCCTTCGGGCAAGCTCTGTTAAGGTCTGTGTAATCCACGCATACCCTCCACTTGCCAGTCTTCTTTCTCACTGCCACTGTATTGGCCAGCCACACTGGGTACTGGACCTCCCTGATCGCGCCTGCCTCTAGCAACCTGTCGACTTCTTCGACCACCACTTCCATCTGCTGCAACCTCGTCCTGCGGGCCCTCTGCACCACTAGCTTATGGTTGGGATCCACGTTCAGCCTGTGGCACATGACCTCAGGGTCAACCCTAGGCATTTCGCTCGGAGTCCAAGTGAAGACATCTATGTTCTGCATCAGGAATCTTGAGAGCTCGGCTCTCTCGGGGTCAGGTAGCTAGGTGCCGATTAGGAAGAATCTGTCAGGGTCGAGTGGATCTATCCTGACTTCGGCTAGATCTTCAATGCTCTTTTTGTCAGGATCTCGACCGATCTCGTCTAGCCCCCTTTCAAACTTTTCCAAATTCACTCGCTCTAGCTCCTTCTCTCCAGGGACCACGGCCAACATACACTGCCTGGCCAGCTGCTGATCCCCTTCTATTGTAACCACCTCCATCTTGCCTTCCTTGTCTTCGAACACGAACTTCAGCTTCTGATGGAGAGTTTAGGGAACTGCTTCCATCCTGTGGAGCCACACCCTGCCCATAATGGCATTGTAGGGGGAAGGAGCGTCCACCACAAGGAAGTCGGTCATCACCGAGGCTCCGCGCACTCTGGTCTCAAGAGTGATTCTCCCCTTGGGGTAGACCGGCTTGGCGCTGAACCCTATCAGAGGCATGCGAGCTTCCTTCAAATCAGCCTCTGAGAGCCCCATCTTCTTGAAGCAACCATAGTAGAGGATTTCAGATGAGCTGCCGAAGTTGATGAGGATCCGTTTCACTGTGAAGTCTCGCAGCTTCATCGTCAGGAGCAGGGGATCATTATGGGGGAGCTGCACTCCCTCGAGGTCCTTATCTGAAAACGAGATAGCTGGGCGCTCGCGCCGTGCTCGCTTGGACGTTGGTCCGAGCTCGGCTCTCATAACCTCCTTTCCATGCGAGGCCGGCCTGGCCTTGGCACGGGCCTGGGCGTTGCCTCTAGCTGAGGGAGAGGGAACTGAGGGCGCCGGATGGATCACATTGATGATCTTCTCAGACTCCTCGCTGTCTGGGTCCTTATCAGCGCTCTGATGAGCTCGGCCGCTACCGCCGCCGCCGGCATCTCCTGCCTTGACGAACTCCTCAAGGTGGCCTTCCTTGGCGAGCTTCTCCAGGTGAAACTTCAAGGTCCTGCACTCCTCGGTTTTGTGCCCATTCTGCTTGTGGTAGGCACAGAACCTGCTCTGGTCACGGGTGGAGGGATCACTCTGCAAGGGCTGAGGCCAGCTGAAGAATGGCTTACTCTTGATCTTGTTCATAAGCTGGTGGATCGGCTCCCTGAAGACAACATTCACAGCCTGGTAAGCATTGGGAGGAGGTCTGGTCTTCCTGCTGCCCCCAGACCTGGACGCTGTAGCTTTTGTCATGCTAGAGACCCAGGCTTGTTTCGGCTTTTCCTTCCGGAAGGGCTTCTTGTCCCTCTGCTGGGGCTGATTGCCCTTATCCTTGTGTCCCGCGCCGTGGCTTTCCCGGGCCCGGATTTCATCTTCCTCCCGGGCGACATATCGCTTTATCCTGGACATCAAGGCTGGCACGGAAGTTGCGGGGTCTCCGGCCAGGTCTTTCCTCAGCTCGTTCCTTGGTAACAGGGCATTCTGGAAGGCGAAAATCGCCACTTCATCCTTGGAAACTTCGATCTGGCTGTAAATCGCCCAGAACCGCTGGGCGAACTGGGTGATGCTCTCGCCCCGCTTCATCTTCAGGGCAAGTATATCAGCATCAGTCTTGGGGACGACGCTGCAGGCTTGGAACTTCTTCAAGAAGGAGAGCTGGAGCTATCTCCAACTCGAGATAGACTTCTCCGGGAGGGCGCATAACCACTTCAGGGGGAAGTCGCCCAGACTGGAGGAGAAGATTTTGTAGTTGAGGTGGCCCTCGTTCCCCCAGATGGACATCCTCTGGGAGAAATGCCGGAGGTGAGCGGCTGGATCTGAGACTCCGTCGTAAGGGACAAACCACGGGACAGAGAACTTCTTGGGCAGGGGAGTCTCCTCGATATCCCGTGTAAAGGGGGAGGCCCCCAGATCGGTGGGGCCACAAATATCTTGCTGGTCTCGGGCGAGAACAACCATCTCCATGTTATGCTGAAGAGTCAGCTTAATGCGCCTTTCGAGCCACTCCTGCTCGTCATCCTTCCGTGGCGACAGTGCTTCTGACTTACGCTTCGAATGGCCTCGACTGTGGTGGCTGCGAGCTTGGCTATCTCGGCTATGATGGCTTCGACCATTGCTCGAAACTTCGTCGTTGGCCAGACTACGCTTCTGGTCCAGAAAAGCTCTCAAATCCTCGCGGGAGGGCTGGACTGCCTTGCTCTGGGCGGCTCTTTTCTCGCCTTGGGGCCCGAAGGGCTGCCTTGCTGAGGTGGCTCCTGCTGCTCTCAGTTGCTGCTGGAGTTGGCGGATTATTCTCTCCTGTTCCTGGATGAGGGCATTTTGAGCCGCGATATCTCCTCCGTCATCGAGGTGTCGCGGACGGCATGGCTTGTCGACCACTACAGCTTTGTCTTTCTGGGGACGGTCGTGTCGTCGCTCGTCCCGTCGGGGAGGCGTGACTTCGTCGCCCGGGGACGAATCCTCAACTTGCTCTTGGAAGGAAATTTCGACAAAGAGGTGCGAGCCTAGGCGCTCCTCGCCTGCAGACGCGCCAATCTCCGCTCCGGACCTCCCTTGAGGAGGGGCGTCCGTCGACGGGCCCGGTCGCTGGATCATCGCTCTTGAAGACTCTCCACCTTTCTTAGCTTTTGGAATCATGATATTTGGGAAGATTGGGAGGTTGGGATAGTACTTTCCCACAGACGGCGCCAATTGTAAGTGCAAAAAATGTGACTCACAAGATTAGGAGTGCCTGATAGGACTTATCCAAAGAGATTAGGAAGATCAGCTGCCTCAAAGCTTGAAAGGGAAGAACAAACGGTCAGAGGACCATGGCCTGGGCAGCGCAAGGCTCTCCGATGCCTAAGTTAGTGTATCAACTTGAACTAAGGAAGGAGAGGAAGAAGAGAGGTAGAGTAACAGCTCTCAAGTGTGTAGGTTGCGTACCTTGGTTATGGAATGTGGTCCTATTTATAGAGGACTCTACCTGATATTTTGGATGATATTTTGGAGTGGGTCCCTTGATTTGATAGGGAAGCACTTATCAGCCCACAAAGTAATAAACGCGGGTCCGTCTCAGCCCACAAAGCATTTATTGCTAGTCCGATTAGCCCACATTGCATTAAATGTATGTCATGTTGGGCCAGATCATGTTGGACGCTTTTGGCGGTAGAGGTCCCATCGGATCCATCCTCGGGCCTTGCCCTGATTTGGCTACAGCCGCTGGATGCCGCCCTGTCAGCGAGCTGGCGAAGATTGTGGATGGCTGGGATGTCGCATCTGTCCCTCTGGCTCGCGCCCCTATTCTGCCATGTGTCTGATGACGTGGCGGGCGTGGGGCGCGAGAGGGGTTTCTTCTTCATTTCGGCTTCCGTCCCGGCTCCTTCGGCTGGGGTCAGGCTCTCAGCTGAGGTCGATCCTTGGTAGCCGAGATCGGCGCTAGCAGCCAAAGTAAGTCTGGGTTCGGCTGAAGCCTTTGTCCCGGCGGCCGAGGCGTGTCTGGATGGCACGTGAGAGTGCTAATTGACATCTTATAGCCGAGATTAGCATAATCCTGATGTCTTGAAAATCTCCCCACACAAATTTAATCATTTTGAGTAGTAATAGTGTCCTCTGTATTGTATTTAAATATATACTGGTGGACAGATAGTAGAAATAGAATGTGCATATGAACTTTATTGTTAAGGTAAAGAACTAGTACATGTGTTTAATTCGTCAATGTATATCTTCCGCAGATTTTATATATGTGACATGTTTATGATATCTCTTGTGGATTTCGTTTTAACTTTGGTTAATTCGGAGTTTACGGACTCAAGTATGAGATCGCGACTCGGAGTTTGTCCAAGTTAATCAAATTTCGGGACCAGGTCGTGATTAAAACCCACTTCGGAATTTTAGAACCAACAAATTTTTCATAGAAAGATGAGTTTGACAACCAGAGCATGGGTCGTTGCTGCTGGCGTAGGGGCCGTTGAAGCACTGAAAGATCAAGGATTCTTCTGCCGATGGAATTATGTTATCAGATCCTTACGTCAACCGGCAAAGAAGAACATGGGTTCTTATCTGCAAGCCCAGAGAATTCCAACATCAATAGATTCAACAGCTTCATCTTTGGTAATACAGAGAGGAGTAGGAGATGAGAAATCCAGGCAGTCGGAAGAATCTATGAGGAAAGTGATGTATTTGAGCTGCTGGGGTCCCAACTGACAACAACGCCAATTTGTTTTCCTCCTTTTTTACCCAGAAACAAGCCTTAAGAAAATCTTTTGGAGAGAGAGAGAATTTGCAAAGAGTAAGCATTCTGAGTGAAACGAAATTGGTGGTTGTATATATAGTTGTTATTTTTGCTGTAATTAAACCAAGTTTTAAGATGGCAGATTTATGAGAAGAGAGATCTGTTTTGATGGTTCTATTCTCAAAATTTGATTTTTTCTTTGAGATATAATTGGGAAGAAAATGGATTCAAAATAAAGAACATATACTATATTAAAAGGCATTCTTAAAATTCTATATGCCAAATCTTACTAAAAAAAGAAAAATGCACTCACAAGAAAGAGAACAAAAAATTTAAGATATAAATTTTCATATATTTTGATTTGAAAGTTATTTCGAGTCAAAATGAAGTTAATTGAATTGTCATCATGTCCAAATATTGTTCATCCAAAATGGGTGCTCTAATGCAAGAACAATTCATCTCACCGTACCGACTACTCATAAAAGGGTATGAAAGGATCTACAAAGGACCAAAACTGATCTCCTCATTGGTAGGAAATGGTTATTCAGTCACCGATCTAGTATATTAAATTTGATATTCATTTGTTAGATTTCAATTTACAATAATTCTTTTATTAGAAATTTAATATAGAGAAAAGAAAAAGAGTAATTAACCCGAAAAAGGACCTTAGATGGTCACTAGACGAAAAAGGGGACACTAGTTTATATGCTACGAAACCGGTATTTCCGCCAAAAAATATTATTTTTTTACTTATTTTCTACAAGCAACGACGTCGTCACAGATTAACACAGCAATTTTCGCGTTAGCTTCTGTGAAGCAACGACGACGTTAGATATTAAAGCACACTTTCTTCCACTAGCTTCTGTAAAGCAACGACGTCGTCAGATATTAAAGCATACTTTCTTCCACTAGCTTCTGTGAAGCAACGACGTCGTCAGATATTAGAGCACACTTCCTTACAAATTTTATCTTCTGTGTGGCAAAGACGTCATCACTGACCATTGCAATCGAAAAAAATTGATGTGTGTATTGGTTTTATGTGTGAGCGCAATAAAAGAAATGGACATACAAGCTTCGTTTCTTGCAATAAAAAAGCACATAACTCGGCATTCAAAATTTCATATTAAAACATTCAATAATCAACCATAAAGCAGCATTCAATAATCCATAACAAGCGAACGGTCTCTCCCAATAATGTTATGGATTTTTGTACATTCAATAATCCATAACATTCTAATAATCCCTCTTCTTGTGCGGACTTGTGTTCGTTTGTGGAAGGATGAATGTAACGCCCCACCCTACACGCATGCATGATATTGTCCGCTTTGGCACACGGGCCTCACAGTTTTATTTCTGATGGGCCTCAACCCATCAAAAGGCCTCATGCAAGGTAAGGGTGTAAGATTTACATATAATCCCAATCACTTTCCTCTCTATAGTCGATGTGGGACTCCGGGGCGTCACATTCCACCCCCTTAGGGCTGCACGTCCTTGTGCAATAGCCTGCCAGCCCTCTTAGCCCGCCCACATGGAAATCCGCCCACTTGCACCAGACCACGGCAGGGGATCCACACTCAAGCTAGTCGAGAGTCGACTCTGATACCATTTGTAACGCCCCACCCTACACGCATGCATGATATAGTCCGCTTTGGCACACGGGCCTCACGGTTTTATTTCTGATGGGCCTCAACCCATCAAAATGCCTCATGCAAGGTAAGGGTATAAGATTTACATATAATCCAATCACTTTCCTTTCTATAGTCGATGTGGGACTCCGGGGCATCACAATGAAAGATTCATTGTAGGTATATTAAGGTTGGATTTGACTTGAATGCTTATGTTGGCAATTCGCTCATCTCTATGTATGCCAAGACTGGGTGTATTAACTTTGCAGAGAAAGTGTTTTATTGAAATGCCGATGAGGGATTCTGTTTTGTTGGAATTCGATGATTGGTGGGTATGCTTTAGATGGGGATGGGTGGAAGTCGCTATCATGCTTCCAAGAAATAATGGAGTGTGGTATCGAAACTGATCGGTTCAGTGTAATCAGTGCACTTACTGCTTGTTCTTTGGTGAAATTAGTCAAACATGGGATGGGGATGGATGGAAGTCAACTCACGTTGATAGTGAGTGGAGAGAAAGAGAGAAAATGAAATGTGAGGGGGGGGGGGTTAGTCCATGTTGGTAGTGGATGAAGTGAGAGAGAGAAAGAAAGTAAGAGAGAGAAACAAAGAAAGAAAGAGAAACAAAGAATGCGAAGGGTGGGAGGGGGGTACATCACGTTGGCAGGGAGGTGAGTGAGGAAGAGAGAAAAGAAAGAAAGAAAACAGAGAAAGAAAGAGAAACAGTGAAGGGAAAATCGGGAAAAACAAAGAGATGGGTTGGGGGGGTTTTGTCGGAGATGATGGTGGCCGGCGGTGATGGTGCTGGTGGTGGTCACAGACGGTGACAGGGAGCTCCGGGAGCATGGCTGGCTGAGGGAGAGTTAAGAGAGAGAAATGAGAGATGGTAGAAGAGAGGAGCTCAGTCATGGTGATGGCAGCCGCGTCGTCCCATGGCGGCGAGGCAACGAGGAGAGGGAGTGGAGAACGAGAGAGAGAGAGTGATGAGAGGAAGAAAGAGAATGAGAGGGATGGAGGCTGTTGTGTTGTGGAGAGGGGGAAAGGGGAGTGGTCTAAAAGAGAGAATGGGAGAAAACGATGGGAGGGAGATGAGAAAAATGGGAAAAATGATGTTTCAAGAGCGACGACGTCGTCACAAGTTTTAACCATTATTTAAAAAAATGGAAGTGGTCCCCTGGGACCACTTCCGTGCCATATTTACTAGTGACCCATTTTTTGGTTGTAAGACATCTTGGGCTCTTTTTTGGTTAAAATTCTCAAAGAAAATTAAACACCTGTGGACCGGTCATACAATGTTAGAGACTTACAAAACTTTCATTCTGACTATAAGTCTAAGCCCACCACACACGTCAATTGGCTACCCAGCAACTTAATTAAACCACTATCCTCAATAACTCCTTTGTGGACTGTAGCTTTGTGGTTTCCCTGGTAACTGACAGGCTCCTTTGTCATGCATCGTGACTGTCAGAAAGGAATCTAAGATAAGCCAATGATCTGATCCTGCTGTCCAATTCCACCAAGGAGCTCATGACGTGCGCATTATCACTTGATCCACCAGTTCAAGGACAGCACAAGAGATCACAGCTATCATGCCCATGTAGAGAACCCATTTTCCAAAACAATATCACTACCTTTAATTCATACTAAACACTAGTAGATGATGAGCATATACAACTAAATGAAGAGTATCAGCATATGTAGGTTTAAGAAGGTGGTTTGTGGTTTCTACAAAACTCGATAGCCAAAACCAGGGGTTTCCTCAAGTTGGGGAATGGACAAGGGAATAGGAGTTTCTTTTGTGTGGATCTATTTTTTTTATTATTATTATTATTATTATTTTTTTAAGGCTAGCTTTTCCTATTGCCAACTTGGATTAGTAGCGTCTGTGCATTGGAGATAGGTGTCTCTATCGCCCATTTTTAGCTCAATCCTGAGGACCAGGGACTAATCACTAATTTCTATAGTGAAACTAGAGGTGCCTTGCAACTGATGTATTAGTGGTTTGGCATCCAGTGTCCATTTTTCTCCTTCATAATGCAGCATCTTTTTCAACCGTTTGTCTGCACTAGCTTTGGGTCGCTCTCATTTAGTCCTTATTGAATTATTACTTATCAGAACCGCCAAAAGCGAGAAAGGAAATGTTGAAAGATGCTCTCACCTACCCAGAATCATACTAGCAACTTTTAAGAAAATATAATCATTAAGATAAAACTCACCCTAAGTTTATTGTAGAAAGATAATACACAAACCTAGTCCTTATCTCATAGGATAAGGAGTCAATCATAATCTCATAAATTAACCAGCTATGAAAGGTTTTTTTTTACCCACTAGAATGGATGCTAGTCTAATTAACCAAATCAATGCAGTGAATGTAATCAATCAAACAATATAAAAATAGCAAATAAATCTACCAAGCAATCACCACAAGAAGGCAGACACAAATTTAAAGTAGAAACCCTTTTTAGGGAGGAAAACCACGATCTAGAAATCAAGATTTCACGAACAGTTACAAGATATACTCACATGCTCCTTTACCTCAGTCTGTACCTCGACATAAGGACCGTAGTTGTTCTTGCACAGAATCCATTAACACGACTTCCACCGTGCACCGTTCTCCTTACTTGATCTCGTCACACCTTGTCCACCAAGATGAACTACCTTTTACAAGTGAGTAGAAGCAACAAAATCTTCTAGAGCAGCCCTTCAGAACAATCTCTTAATTACTCTAGAGAAACAAGAAAATCTTTCTTAGGGTATTTTAACCCAAGATCAAGAGAGAATTAACTTCTTGTATTGTATCTTTGGGTTGAGAGAATCACCCAATTTATAGGCCCAAGTTCGTGCTTGAGTATTCTAATTAAACTCTATTCAGAACAGCACTCATCATCGAATTCTTTCATAGAGTCCGGATCAGACTGGCCTTTCCTGTCCAAGCTAGCTATAGCGAGACATCTTACTGTCTCTCAAATTTATATGGCTCTGACAGCCCAGCAGCTTATGACATATTGACTTTTGGCCTAACAAACTATATCTAATCTCTAATATTCCTCCTCAATCACATGGTCTTTTTAGAGATATGTGATTGTTTACATGAAAAATAAATCATATACACTTTGATCTTTGAAAAAATAAATTGGAGGTGGGAAAGGCCTGCATCCCACATCGCCCAAGCAATGGGCTTGATAGGACTTCATATACTTGTTTAGGCCGCTTAAGCTTTTGGGGACCATGGCTGGGCCGTGGCTTTAATACCATATTAATTTTCATCAGCTTATCAATCCAAGGTGGAACCAACTTAACTAGGACCATAGCCGGGTTGATCACTAGATCATCACTGGGCCATGACTCATACACCATATTAATTTTCCTTAGATTTTCATTCATAGGTGGAACAAGCTTACCATTCTTAGGTGGAACACTTTTTTTCCACACTAAATCACTCCTCATTTTGGTATAAGAACTCGCAACCGGGTGCCTTTCAAACCTTATTAAATTTTCTTAGGTAACCATTCCTACCAAAACCTCGATGAGTTAATAGAAGCAGTGTACATACTTTTCAATACTCCCCTTTCGGTGGAACCCACTTCTCAATACTCCCCCTTAGGTGAAACCTGTTTGGTGTAGGCAACATAAATACCTTTCAACACTCCCCGGCCCATTGGGTGGAGCACACTCCTCAATAGTCCCGCTTAAGTGCGACCGGGTTCAATCCACATTTCACAATGTGCACATTTTTTTTCAATGTTCAGACGTTCCTCATTGGACTCAAACTCACCACCGGTTGACTCTAATACCATATTAAATCTCTTTACCTAATCATTTCTATTAAAACCTCGAGGCGTTTGTAGAGATAGCATAAATACTTTTTAATATATACTTCACAATGTGCACACATGCACTACGGTACATTTGGGATACACGTGCATGCTCCAAACCACCCAAACTTTGGTGCCCTATATATATGTTTGGGTCATAAAGAAAACATTATAATAAAGAATCCTAAATAACGATGCAAATGAGTGATGCTGGACCTAGCCCCCTACTAGGCATGACTGGAATCGGATATAAAGATTTTTCCATATCAGAACCAAGTTTAGAATAGATGGGTTGGGCACATGTCGCGAGGTTCCAATATCCGATATAGTGGCGGACCCAAGATTTTCAATGGGATGGAGCGGACAATGGGTCAATTAAAAAAGTCAATCATTGTTTTGCTAGATTTTTTTTTCACTTTAACTGTAGAAAAGGAGAAAAAGTATTGCATTTAAATAGATTAGTTGTTGTATGTTTTTGTTATATTTTTTTCATATCAAATTTAAGGATAAGTTCAATTGCGTCAAAATCAATGTCAACTACAAATAATCTCCAATTATAACACAGGTTAAAGACATGATTTTCAACATCTTTTTGTAAGGAATCCTACCACAAAAAAATAATTAAAAAATAAGCCCTTTCAGTTCCGCAAAAAACTATCGCATCAATTTGCAATCACACTATCCTAAAGAAGCTCTAGAGACCCCCCAAACGTAATATTAATCATTATATTGTGAGCATTAATATCTTTATAGTCTTTATCATTTCTTTAAGCTCCAATAGTTCCTTTATTATATGAAACCACCGAATATTTATAAATGAACATTATTAGAATAATCATAAACATCATATTACAGTCAAAGAAAAAAATTCCAAAAAACATGAAACCTGGGGAATTAGGAACTAGGAATTAGGGGAGACTGCGGGATTAGGGCTTACTAATAAAGGGAGTTTGGGGAATTAGGGCATAGGGCTTGCATTTAAAATTTGGGGATTTAGGTTTGGGATTTGGATTTAGAGGTTAAGAGTTCGGATTTAGCCATAATTTCTCAAATTCCATTGATCCTAATCGAGGTTTCCATAGGGTTCTCTGGAGAGAAGGGGAAGTTGAGCCTTACTAGACTCCTCTTTTCCTAGCCTTTGTCTCAAGCAAATGAAAGTTCAACGTTGATATCTCTCTCATCTCCACAAAGATATCCATAACTCATACAAGGCAAGAGAGACAAACCACACAGTTGTTTTTTCAACCCCTTCTCCCTTACCGCCGCTGACTCCAAGCTCTACCATATCTTCTTTCAACAACGTCTACGATGGCATATTTGGAGACGACCTGGATGATAAAACCAATAAAAGGAGAAACAACATCTAAGAAAGCAAGGTCAAGATCACATTAAAGGTGGAGAATCGCAAACAAAAGTCTTCATCTTCCTCCTTCAGTCATAGCATGGAGAAGAACTACGTGGTTTTGCTCTCTCGTAGAGATCGAAGAAAAATTTTTTTTTTCTATTTCTTTCCACCGGCCAGGAGAAGAATAGGGTCAACTAGGTGCGGCGATTATTTTAACTTAATTGGGTCATGGGTCAAAGGCCCATTACACTTTTTGGTTATTTTGGATCTGACCTGGGGCGACCGCCCTAAGCCAGATCAACATGGGTCCTCAACGCGTTTGTAGAGATAGTATAAATACTTTTTAATAAATAATTTTTAATATATACTTCACGTGCACACATGCACGTACAATACATTTGGAATATACGTGCATGCACCAAACCACCCAAACTGTGGTGCCTTATATATGTTTGGGTCATAACGGGAACATTAAAATAAAAATCCTAAATAATGGTGCAAATGAGTCATGCCGGACCTGGCCCCCTACTAGGCATGATCGGAATCGGATAAAAAAAATATTCCAGATCAGAACCAAAGTTTAAAACAGATGGGTTGGGAACATGTAGCGAGGTTCCAATATCCCATGTAGTGGCGGACCCAGGATTTTTGTTGGGGTGGGGAGGACAATGGTCAATTAAAAAATGCAATCATCTTTTGCTAGATTTTTTTTTTCACTTTAACTATAGAAAAGGAGAAACAATATTGTATTTTAATAGATTAGCTGTTGATCGTTTTATTTATATTTTTTCTTATCTAATTTTAAGATAAACTCAATTGCGTTAAAATCAATGTAAACTACTGATGGACCGCGCTCCAGATGCTCGGTTCCTACCGAGGTCGGCGGACGTGGGAGTCCGTTTGGTTCCGACCCTTTCGTAACCAGGGGGCAGGGGCGTGCATCAACATTTCTTTTTTTTTTGGGTGTGCCAGATTTTCTATTTTTACTTGGAATTGCAAGTGGTGATCCGGAGATCAACCTTCGCAAGTAAAAAGGAAATCAACTTCTTTCAAGTTTTCCATTGCACATATATTTAAGAAAAGAGACATTTTTCTTGGTTTGCCGTGAAAGGCGATTTTTTTGGCATTTATAGCCGATTTTGGCGTTTATAGCCGATTTTTGGCGTTTATAGCCGATTTTGGCGTTTATAGCCGATTTACAATCCTTATCAATAATGAAAGGCAAGAGTTGTGATTTTTGTCTCTTTAGAAAAAATACGAACTACAATGAAAAGCAAGAAAAGGAGGATCTAACTTCTCAGGAGATTGTGGGGGACCCGTTTAGATTGACGGTCGCAAGCCATATGTGGGCTTCGCCATCATCCATGCAGATGAGAACAGAGGATGCTATTGATTCGCTTGACTTGGCTATAACCTCAGGTTTTTAGAGGACAAAGACCAAAAGAAGGTCCTATGTCCAATAAAAAGCCGAGTAGACGGGCTGAAAAGCCATATCTAAGCCATTGGAGGCAGGAGGAGAAGGCAAGGACCTTGGGGGGTACCCCCCCAAGGGACTTTTGTCACCTTGTTGCGGTGGCCGGTGTAGAACTTCCGCAGAGTTTTCTCTCTTTTTCCTTTCTCTGGATTTCTATGCTTCTGTCTGTGATTTTCGTTGTCTGTCTGTGTGTGTGTGTCTCTGTGTGTGTCCTTTTCTTCTTGGAGAGCTCTCCTATTTATAGGCTTTTAGGTAGCCATTTAGGAGGGTTTATGAGCGTTGATTGTCATAAAGCTGCATAATGGGAGGAGTTACAAAATTGAATTGTTTATTTTGTAACTCCTTTTTCTTGGCTTCTGATTGGCCGGAGGAGATTGAGGGCTTTTAATCGCCTTTAATCGCCATGATGGGAGGAGTTTCATGGGTTAAATGCCATGAATCTCTTGACTTGTAACTCCCGAATTCTTGCTTCTGATTGGGCCGTCCAAAGAAATGGATTAATGACTGTAATAAAGCTAGTCAATTAATCGCATTAAGTGGTCGCCGAGCAGCTGAAGAGTCGCGGGCCGTGCCACGTCTTTTGGGATTCTTCTGTCGATGATCATCGATGGATCTTCATGTAGATCGACATCAGATGACCATGTAATTTCAGGTGTTTGTTGCCAACAGCGGTCGGTGTCATCTGTCTATCGATTTCTCGATCGGTCGGGTAGAAAGCACACTTTTTTTTGGTTGACCGGGTGGCGATCAATATTGTTTTCGATACTCTTGATGATTGACCCGTGTTTTGGACGGATGTAAGAGGACTTGGTGTCTCAAAAGCATGAATTTTGGAAAGTACCAGAGGCTGGGCTCTTCGAATCGCGAAAAAACGGCGAAAACCTGGGTTTCCGGGGCCTTCCCGGCGACCCTGGGTTCCAAGGTCGCCGGCGACCCTGGCCCAGGGTCGTAGGGGCCTGCGACCCTGGGCCAGGGTCGCAGGGGTCTGCGACCCCTGGGGGGGTTTTCCCCCTTTGTGTCCCGTTTTGTGTCCGTTTTTGCTGTTTTTTCGATTCTTTTTTCTCCTGTACTTTTCCTTGACATTTTGACCATTTATTGGCCTAATTTATTTGTAGGAAACCTGATGAGAATCCTTGCATTTTATTTTGCAAAGTTTCCAATTTCCTGAGAAAGCCGAAGACTTTGTCGCGCAGAGCTGCCGATTTTCCGTCAGAAGCTGAAACTGGGTCAAACGATGTCGGAATGACCTGAAATTTGGTGTGAAGCCTCCTGAGCAATAAATAAGACCAACCATAGGCTTTTGTTTGAGTTTTGAAGCCGTTTGGGGTCCTATCACCAGTAGACTTACTTTTTGTCGCGATGAAGATGTCGCGGTTTGATGTGCGGTCAACCGATGTCCGATTGACTTGAAATTTGACAGGGAACCTATTGGAGTCATTTTAAGATGATCCATAGGCTCTGTCTTGGAAACCATGGTCCCGGAGAGCTTTGCCGCCGAGAGGCCTGATTTGTCTTCCGAGCGTCAAACTATGGTCAAATGTTGTGGAAATGACCTGAAATTTGACGTGTAGCCCTTTATAAGCATTTTGAAGCCGTACCATGTGCTCTATCTGATGAGTAATGGCCTCGGTGGTTCTCGCCGCCGAGAGGCTTGATTTAGCTGTTCGAGGGTTGATGTAGGGTCAAACGTTATCGGTTTGACTCGAAACTTGACGTGGAGCCTTTTGGAAGTATTTTGAGACTATCCATCGGCCCTGATCGAAGATTTGGTGTCTCCGATGCTTTTGCCGCCGAGAGCTCCTTTTCGGCTGTCTGAGAAGCAAAGTTAGGCCAAATGATTTTGAAATGGCCCGAAACTTCTTGTGTACTCCTTTTTTGGCTGTCTTGAAGAATCTTGCAGTTTTTGTTTGATTCTGACAAGATTTGATTTTTAGAAGCAGCATTGCCAATTTATGGCAGGTTGCGACTTCATGTAGCTCTTTGGATCTTGAAGAGGCAAAGTGACATTTTTGGTGTCAACAAATGCCCCCTCGAGGTACAGCGACGAGTTGCTTAACTTTTGTAGTCGATGTGCCTCGAAGAGATTTTTGAAGGAGAGCCTGTGACTTGACCAAGAGTCTTTGAGCAGTCTTTCTTTTTGGTATTTGTAGCCTTTTGAGCTTCCAGGGTAATTTTATGGTAGTGAAAGGGATCACGTACCATCTCGAGGCAAAGTTTTGAAGATGACATCAGGGATGTGGATTTGGGTTTTGACCTTGTGACCTAACAGGCTGTATGTGGCAGGTTAGGGGGTCGGGTTTGGTTTTGATCGTGTGACCCAACAAGCTGTATGTGGAATGTTGGGGGATCAATTTTGGTTTTGATCTTGTGACCTAACAGGCTGTATGTGGCAAGTTAGGGGATCACGTTTTGGTTTTTGGTTTTTGTGGAATGTCAATTTCAAGATTTTGGCTCAATTTGGTAGATGAGGCTGGATGGTTTGATTTTTGGAAGCTCATGGGGCTTGGAATTTTCTTTTGTATGGTCCAATCAACTCAAAAGAGGCATGGAACCATTTTTGTATGCTTTTGGTAAGAGGGATTTCTCTTTGACTAAAAGCCCAAAATATATATATATATATTTTTTTTCTTTTTTTTTCTTTTTTTTTGTGCCTAGGTGGTCAAACCTGGCTCATATGGGCTAACCCATGGGACCTTAAGCTTTTGAAATGGCTTAGATCTCATATGGTGTCATTTTTGTAAAGAATATCCAAAAATATCTCATTTGGATAGAGAATATCTAAGAATATCTTTACTTGGAGAGAATCTCTCATGATCCCTTTATTTTGGGATAGGATATCTCAAGATATCTTTCTTTTGGGAAAGAATCCGTCATCGATTTCTTTTTGGGAGAAAGTCCTTGAAGATATCTTTCTTTTGGGAAAGAATCTTTCTAATCTCTTTCTTTTGGTAAGGTTACTAATTAGTAACACTTACCTCTTTCTTCTTTCCTTCTTTGATTTGCTCTCCTCTATAAAAGCAAGGAGAAGGTTGGATCTCTTGCTCTTATTACTTTCTTTTGCAATAATCTCAAGAGGGCTTCAAGACCAAGAGTTCTTCTTCTTCAAGATCTTCAAGACTTTTCTTCTTCTTCTTCATCAATTGCTTCAAGTAAGTTCCCTTTTTTCAAGAAAACTCCATTGTAGGAAAAATAAAGTTCTTTCTTTTTTTTTTGTTTCTTTTTCTTTTCTTCTTTTTTTTTCTTTCACGTGTTTGCTTCTTTTTTTTTTCACACGTTTTCTTTTTTTTTTTTTTTTGCTTTCCTTTCTTTTTCTTTTTTTTTTGTTTTGTTTTTTTTTTGTTGTTTGTGGGCCGTACGGACAGATCCGTACGGATCTGGCCGTACGGCCACGTGGCCTGTGGGCCATCTCTCCTTTTTTTTTCTTCTTTTTTTTTTTTGTTTTCTTTCCCTCCTTTTTTTTTTGAGAAAGTTTCTTTTCTTTTCTTTTTTTTTTGCTCATCATGATAATGCCCCTCTTTTTTTTTTTGGCAAACCTAGATGTTCATGCATGCATTCAATTGTAAATTAAATTTGTAGCATGATGTGATAGCATACCTGAAAGTTGTCGCAAATTTGGGAATTTGGAGCTCGCAGTGATGTTGAGCCCTTCCTGATTTTGCGGAGACTTTGAGGTTTCGAAAGTTTGGAGTTTCGGAGCTCGCAGCGATGTTGAGCCCATCTTCAAGCTTTCTTATTTCTTTCGGGATAGTTCCTTTTCTTCGGAATTGCCCCGTCATCATGTCAAAATTTCGCCAGATTTTTTTTAGCGAGATTCTGTCATTTTGGTGTTTGATCTTTTTCTTTTCCATCCTTTTCAGGTGGTTCCTCCAGAGCGAACAAGGGTAAAGAGCCTGCTACAAGCGTACCTCGTCGATCTTCTAGATCTTTTAATCCAGCCGTTCAGCAGGCTTTTGAGAAGGTCCAGTATGTTGAGAGAAATCTGGAAGAGTGCGACTCCCTCAACAGAGATGAGATGAGGCAGCGACTGATCGCTCTCAAGGGAGAGGAATTCTATAAGATCATGGTAAGCAGTCGTCCATGGGTGATGGAAGATCAGAGCGTTTTGCCCAAGCCTACCTTCTTCTTTGGTGATGCAGTCCCTGATGACATGACATACCAGAGGAGATGTTTTCAGTTTTCTTTCACAGCAGATGGTGAGAAGAAGACTGTTGCTACCCGGTCGACGTTTGATCGCACCGTCTCGATTCTGAGCCTTGCCCCCACGTGCCCTAAGAGGGAAGATCCTCCAAGTTGGGTGAGAAGGACAAATGTAATCAAGACCGGGGTTTTTGTTGTCGGTTCTCCTGGATATACGGAGAGGTCGCCTGTTGACATGGACCTGTTGATGCCATCCAGCGGCTACCACGGCTCTGATTATCCGTCGGTCGATTTGAGACCGGTGGGCCTTGGTATTTTCAGTGGTGACGGCAGCAATTGGATCAAGCCTTTTCGACTTCGAGGCCGTTTCAATGCCGACTCCGAATGGAAGTCGTGGACTGATCGCGTCCTGCTGATTGGTGGCGCCGTTTTGAAGGAAGCCGGGATTTTTGATGCGGTCCGCGCCTTTAGGGAGACCGTGATCTTTTCCGACGAGGCCTTCATGGCTATGCTGGAGTCATTCCTCCCACAAACCAATACCTTCGTTGTGACGAATGGTGAGATTGGTTTTTCTTTGAAGGAGCTGAGCGCCATTACTGGATTGCCCATCCTCGGCAAACTCTATGAGGAGTTTATGCCGATTGACAGCGTCCTCGAGGGGCAGTCTGAGGAGTTCAGGCTTTTATACTTTCAGCTCGTCGCCTTCTATGATTTTTTGAAGGAGAAGGGGGGTTTGAAAGTTAGATCCAGCAGTTGGAAGAGTTTTAGCTCTTCATTCCCCAACTTTTTTGATAGCAGGGAGTCTTCTGATAGCGTGACCCAAGAAGCCGGAGCTCAGGATCCAAGTTCAAAGAAGATCTTGGCCATGCAAGAAGAGTTGAGAGATTTCTGTGCAAGTACAAACGCCATATGTCCTGACATTGCACTGCGGAGAGATCTCGCTGTTTACCTCACTTATTGGCTTGGTGAGGCTGTTTTTGCTAGAGGAGATGGAACGCACATCAGGCCGCATTGTATTTTTCCGGCTTGTCAGATGGCGTTTGGAGAGTAGCTTGCTTTGGTGCCAGCTCTTTACTCCTACCTGTGTACCGAACTGCAGGCTGCTGCTTTTTTTGTTCGGCTTGGGCTTCCCATGAATAGGGTATTTTCAGCCCATATCTTTTACTCGTGGTATGTATACCACTGTCCTGGCTTCCATCGGCTGGGTGCTGCACAGGATGATGATCCTCTGATGATTCGACTGGCTAAGGGCAAAGCCGTGTCCGAATCACTTTTGTTTGCCCGCATGAGGATCCGACGGTTCAGGGACGTCGAGATGGGGCAGTCTTCAGTGAAGCTTTCTCCGGAGTTGCGGAAGAAGGCTTTTGATTTTGGTGCCTCCCGAGACTCTACCAGGGCGGGGTCGGGAAGGCATTATTCCTTGACAAATGCAGAGAGAGAGTGGCTTTTCAGCATACGTGTCGGCACGATGGTGTACCGCAGACATCTTTTCATCGACATCCAGCCGTATGTACCCTCTCGCTTTGCTTTGCAGCTGGGCTTTTCTCAAGGCGTTGTTGGAGCGCCTTCAAGCATGGTGAAGCGCTTTGGAGGCTTACAGGACGGGAGAAATGCATGGGCTTTCTATAGTGCTGAAGACACTACAGCCATGATTTCTTATCCTGTGTTGCTGACTTCCCGGACTGCCGGCTTTGCGAAGTGGTTCGCGGAGAGCTTTTCGGCATATCGGGGGCTTTCCAAGAAGGAGCTTGATGTGAAGCTGGCATCTGGAAAGGGCCTTGGAAAGTCGGATGGCGTCCGGCGAGAGGAAGTTTGGGCCTTCCTTTCTGGAGAGAAGCACAAGATAGGCTTTCTCGGTGACCAGGGCGTCATTGGTTCTGAAGCTGTTCGAGAAATACCTGATGAGGCTTTAGAGCAGCTAGAACAGGAGGAAGCCGAACTTGGCGCTTGGATGCAAGCGGCACAGAGGCAAGCTTCCGTGGAGTCTACTGGCAAGAGTAGACCATCCAGTGAGGAGTCAAGTGGGAAACCTGACTCTGACAGTGGGGCAGGTTCCTTTAAGAAGCGAGCCCGCCGGGGTAAGAGGGGGAGGAGTCATCATCGCAGCAAGGGGCAGCATGAGGACTCTCCTGACTTGGAAGTTCCTCTTACTATCGATGAGGATGTGCCAGTGGATGCTGACGAGCCTCCAGAGAAGAGAAGCCGAGAAGAAGAGGCCGTTGGTGAAGGTATGATTCTTCCTTTTTCTCTTTCCATTTCTTTTCATGGGATTTTTTCCATGTTCTGATTTGCTTCTTGTTTTCTGCTTTTCTTCTTTTTTTTTTAGCAGAGGAAGACTTGGTGATGCCTGAGGTCCCAATCGATGAGGTGGTGATGGATCCTGTCGCGGCACCTGAAGAAGAACCGAGGGACTTTGGAGTAGATCCAGAATCTCCAATTGGTACGACTTCTTTTGCTCTTTTTTTTTGTGTCTGTGACTCGGTTTGCTAACATTTTTTTTTTGTCAGCTGACTTGCCACAGGGTTCTGATGACTTTGAACCATCGATGGACACAAATGTTGATGATGCTTTCGATGAGTTCATGGAGGAAGAGAGTGTTCCGCCAGTCGTCGAAGAAGGTATTTTGTAGTAATAACCCTGATAATGATTTTCAAACAGGATTATATTCATACCTTTTTGTGTTTCTTTGGCAGGTTTTGAAGTGACAGAGGAGGGTCCGTCGCTTCCAGAGCAAGGGATGCCAGAGGTTAATCCAGAGGTAGAGACTCCTGGGACCAGCTTTGACAATGTTGAGGAGATTCCTTGCGCTGAGATTCCTTCCCGAGCAGGAGCAGCTTCAACTGGAAAGAGTTCTTTTGTTACTCTTTCAACAGATGATGACATGAGCGGCCGACCAATGGAGTTGGGCGAATCTTCAGCTGGGCCATCTCTTCTTTTTGCGAAGAAGGTGGTGTTGCGAGTTCTGAGCTCTTGGATTGAGACTCTCTTTTCTGGGCACTTGGAAGCCGAATTTAGCATGATCCAGCATGTGCGTGAGATTCTCGGTGATGCTGAAGAGGCTGGTCTGGATGTCACAGATGCCAGGGCGATTGTTAATAGGATCATTGAGCTGGGTGACAAGTGGTTTGAGACCATGGGTTTTCCTGACGATCAGTTCTTCAAGGAGATGTTCTTGGACCCTGCGGATAAGGCTCAATCTGACCTGGATGAGGCTACAGAAAGCAAGAAGCAGGCAGTCCGAGAGAGGAACTTAGAAGAGATAACCATCATTAGGCTGACACATGACCTTAACATCCTTGATAGGGAGGTCGATGAGGCCAGGAAACATCTTGAGCATCTGCAGGCACAAGTCACTGCCAAGTGGACTGAAATAACAGAGGCTCGTGAAAGGGAGACTACTCTGATTCATCGAGTTGCGGATGCCAATCGAGTTCTCAAAAGGAAGTCTGATGAGAACAAACAATGGAAAACCGCTCGAGGGAAGCTTCCCAGTGCAAAAGAAGGGTTACAGCCCACCCCAGCATCTCATGGCAGGTTCCTGAAGAAGCGTGCCTTGGAATCCTTGACGGATGAGGCCAAAAGCTTGCTTTAAGGAGCTGAACTCTTGGCTGGAGACCATTTTGATTGAGCTCCTGTATAAAGAAACCATCCTTCTTTCTTTTCTTTTTTTTTTTTTTTTTTGGTACCACTTGTATTTTTTTGGTACTTTTTTTTTTAGTGCTTGTGAACACTTTCTTTTTTTTTGGTACCACATGTATTTTTTGGTACTCTTTTTTTTTTTGTTATCCCTACGCTCACTTGAATCTTTTTATGATAAAAGTAATTGCTAAATGGGATTTGATCAAAAGGTTGTCATTTTGTGAAAATCTTTTGTCAAGTGATTGTTTTGGCATGAAAGCCAGGTTTTTGTTTGTGGCATGGAAGCCAATTTTGGCATGAGAGCCAGCTTTTCTTGTGGCATTGATAGCCGAGTTTTTTTTTTTTTTTTTTTTTTTTTTTTTTTTTTTGTGGCATCTATAGCCGGTTTTGGTGGCATTGATAGCCGGTTTTGTTTTGGTGGCATTGATAGCTGGTTTGTTTTGGTGGCATTGATAGCCGTTTTTTTTTATGGCATTGATAGCCGTTTTTTTTTTTGAAATCCAAGTTTTTTGTTTGTGGCATTGATAGCCGGTTTTGTTTTGGTGGCATTGATAGCCGGTTTGTGGCATTTATAGCCTGTTTTGATGGCATTTATAGCCGGTTTGGTTTTAAAAAAAAAATGCAAGTATCGACTAAAAGTCGCCTCCCTGCTGAATGTTCTTGCAAGTATCGATGCAATGTCGCATCCTTGCTCATTCGGTTGCGAGTATCGATGGAATGTCGCATCCTCGCGGATTTGGGTGCAAGTATCGATGGAATGTCGCATCCTTGCTTTTCAAAAATCTTGGTTTTGCGGGTACTGACTTGATGTCGTTTCCCCATGATTTTTGAAATTTGTGGTTTTCTCGAACCTTTGAGTTATGGATATCAACTAAAATGTTGCGTCTCCATGGTTTTTTAGGTTTTTTCGAACCTTTGGGTTATGGATATCAACTGAAATGTTGCATCTCCACAGTTTTGGATTTTGCAAGTACCGACGAAATGTCGCTTCCTTGCGATTTTGGAAGTGTGAACGTGGTTCGCTTGCTTCCGATTTGTGCGAGTATCGACTAAGCGTCGCTCCCTCGCGGTTTTTTGAAAAACCATTTTTTTTTGTTTAAAGACACGAGGGTCATAAGTTTTGACCTAAAAAACCATTTTGGCGGTAAAAGGCAGGGTGGACTAGGGTGGAAATCCCTGAATCCGGATTTTGTTTCAAACCATGAATTTTGGGTTCAAGGGTTGAAAATTTTGGTCAAGTTAGGGAAAGGTTCCTAAACTTGGATATATTTTTTTTTGAACAATGAAACGATGAAAGTAAGCATTGTTTTAGATTTCTAGAGATTTCAACATTTGATATGAAAATTCTAAAAAAAAGGGTGGGTTTAGCGAGCGTGTACCTGGAAACCGGCTTTGGCCGTGCAGGCATTGCTCTTACCCAGTTGGGTAAGTCTTCAAGGGTAGTACCGGTTTAAGAACTTGCCGTTGATAGGCAGCATACATCTGTCACCTTCCATGTTTAGGAGTGCGTATGCGCCATTAGAGAAAACCTTGTCTATGACGTAGGGTCCCTCCCATTTTGGCTCAAATTTGCTTTTGGACTTGTGAGCGAAGACCATTGGTCTTTTTATCGCAAGAACCAAGTCATTCTTTTTGTAGGCGCGTTGCCTGACCTTTTTATCGAAAGATCCTGCCATACGTGCTTGGTAAAGTTCAATGCTTTGTTGAGCTTCGAGCCGTCTCTCATCGAGATTGTCCAGCTCATGGAGTCGCAATTTGACATTGCTTTCTTGAGTCATGTCATTTTACAAGGATACCCTCAAGGAAGGAATTTGTACTTCCAAGGGCACGACAGCTTCGCATCCATAGACCAAGGAGAATGGTGTGCTATGGGTTGGTCCTCGAACGGTGGTTCGATAGGCCCACAAAGCTTCAGACATTTTGTCGCTCCAGTCTCTTTTGTGACTAGAGACCATTTTTTCGAGGATTTTGCAGAGTGTCTTGTTGAAAGCTTCTGCTAACCCGTTTGCTGCTTGATTGTATAGAGTCGAAGGACAGCTTTGGATTTTGTATTTGTCGCAGAACCTGTAGAATCGATAATCCCGGAACTGTGGTCCGTTATCATGGACGAATCTTTTGGGTATGCCGAAACGACAAATGATGTTGGTGCGTAGGAACTGAAGGACTGATGAGGTCTTCATTTCGTTAAACGCAAATGCTTCTGACCACTTGGAGAAATAATCCGTAGCGGCGAAGATGAAGCGATAACCTTTGCTTGAAGGGGGAGAAATAGGACCTATGATGTCCATACCCCAGGCTTCGAAAGGCCATAAGATCGCTGTAGGATGCAGCCATTCTGGAGGCATGTGAATGTAATCTCCATGAACTTGGCACTGTTGGCAGCGCTTAGCAAATTGCATTGCGTCAGCTACCATGGTAGGCCAGTAATATCCTAACCTTTTTATCTGATCATAGAGCTTAGGTCCAGCCTGATGAGCTCCACAAAGACCAGCATGAACTTCTTTGAGTGTTTCTTCAGCCTCTTGTTGTGACAAGCAGCGTAGAAGTACTCTGTTGAAGGATTTCCTGTAAAGGATTTTTGAAGGAATATCCAAATGGAAGCTTGGGGTTCGCCTTTGGATGCTTACCCGTTCTTTTGGATCTTCAAGTAGGGTTCCGAACATAATGTAATCAATGAACGGATCCCTCCAGTCGCCGATTGAAGTTTGAAGGATTGAAATCCGACTTCCGACCACTTGGTGGCATTCAGCAACTGCTTGGTGTGTGTTAAGAGGAGGAAGGATGATCCTTTCGCACACCGTGATTTGCATGTTTTCCCCTCCTGGATTGCCATGGATGAGGCAAGTCCGGCTAGGGCATCTGCACGTATGTTTTCACCTCTACGAATGTGGGTGATGTGACAGATGTCAAACTTTTGCAGAAGTGATTGTGCCTTGTTGTAGTAGGGCAACAAATCTGGCTTCCTGACTTCAAATTTCTGATTCATCTGGTTGACGATCAGTTGAGAGTCTCCAAAGACTTCCAGCATGGTGATACCGGATTCGATGGCGAGTTCCAATCCTAAGATCAGAGCTTGATATTCAGCTGCATTGTTTGTGCATAGTTCCAGTAGCGAGAAAGCGTGTGGAATCATGTATTTGTCGGGGCTAACAAAAAGGATGCCAACTCCCGAGATCAGCTGTCTTTTTTCATTTGTCCTGGTTGCACCGTCAAAGTACATATCCCAGGAGGCACTTTGTGAGAAAGTCTCCACATTGTAGACTGGTTCGTCTGGGAGATCATCTCTGAGTGGAGAATCTTTAGGCAATGGATGCTCTGCGAGGAAGTCCGCTAGAGCTTGCCCTTTGATTGCTTTTTGTGGTACATACCTAATATCAAATTGTGACAGAAGGATGGACCATTTTGCCAGTCGAGCATTGAGAGAACCTGCCTTTGTGACAAGGACCTTCAAGAGGTTGACCCTCGAGACCAGGTAGACTGTGTTGGAAAGCAAGTAGTGACGCAGCTTTTGTATGGCGAACATCACTGCAAGACATTCTTTTTCGACTGGAGAGTAGCGATGCTCTGCACCTACTAGCATGCGGCTGAGGTAATATAGAGCAGCTTCTTTTCTTTGATCATTTTCTTGCGCAAGCAGAGCTCCCAAAGAGTGATCAAGGGCTCTTGTGTACAAGATGAATGGTTTTCCAGTGGTAGGAGCAGCTAACACTGGAGGTTTTGTCAGGTATGACTTGATGTCTTGGAAAGCAGCTTCACAATCAGCATCCCAGACAAAGTTTACACCTTTTTTCATCAACCGGGAGAATGGACGGCATTTCCCCGAAAGATTGGAGATGAACCGTCTGATGTAGGCTAATCTCCCTTGAAGCCCTTTGAGTTCTCTCAAGGTTCTTAGAGAGGGCATTTCTAGAATGGCTTTGATTTTTATAGGGTCAAGCTCTATTCCAGCTTTCCGAACTAAAAATCCGAGGAACTTACCCGACGAGACGCCGAAGAAGCATTACAAAGGATTCATTCGCAGTTTGTGTTTGCGAAGCCGGAGGAAGACTTCTCGAAGGTCTTCGAGATGATCTTCTTTTCTTTTGCTTTTGACGGCGAGGTCATCAACGTAACATTCAACCGTCTTGTGCTGCATATCTTGGAATATTTTCATCATAGCCCTCTGATATGTGGCACCAGCATTTTTCAGACCAAATGGCATGACAGTGTAACAATACACGCCAAATGAGGTTCGAAAGGATGTATGTTTTTCATTCTCAGGATGCATCTTTATCTGATTGTTGCCAGAGAAGCCATCCATGAATGTCATTCGCTCGAATCCACAGGTATTATCAATCATTACCTCTGGTATGGGGAGCGGAAATTCATCTTTTGGGCATGCGCCATTCAGGTCTCTATAATCAATACAGACCTTGATTTGCCCATTTTTCTTTGTCACGGGGACAATGTTGGCCAACCATTCAGGATGTTGTTCCTCACGGATGAAGCCGACGCTTTTGAGTTTTTGAACTTCTTGTTCAATTTTATCCATCACATCTGGACGGAATCTTCTTTGGCCTTGCTTGACAAGCTTGATGTCTTCTTGAAGATTGAGTTTGTGAACTGCTATTTTGGGGTCTAAGCCTGGCATTTCAGCGTAAGACCATGCAAAGCAATCAACGAACTCACGAAGAAAGGCGATATACTCAGGTAACTCATCATCCTTTATATTCTTGCTTATGAATATAGGACGTGGGTTATCTGGTGTTCCCAAGTCTATCTTTTGAACAGGATCTTCTGTTGGAAGGTTTGAAGGTGGTTCCTCCACAATATTTTCGGAGGCTTCCAGCTCAACGAAACCTTCTGGGGTTTCAAGGGCATTTCCAGACCAAGGTTTTGTTCCTTTCCACGGGTCTTCTTGATCGGTAATTTTCCCAAGGCTTGCTATGAGATGATCCCAATCGCCTGTTGAAATCGAGTCGAAGTAGGCTACTTCTTTTGGAGATGAGGATTCTTCTGGGTCAGAAGTCCACACGTCTGTGCCATCGGACAACTCCTCTTCATTTTCGGAGAAATCGTGCCAATTGGATGAGCTTCCTGGATCTTTGTCAGGTGACTCATCAAAGAGATATCCAGGGAGATCGATGTCTTCATGGACTTGAGATGTTGAGGCTTGGTCAGTATATTGACTTTTAAGCCTTTGTGTCAACTGTCTCAAGGGAGTGTCAGGATCATACCATAACCCGTGTGAAGACTTTTCTACATAGCCGTAGAGTCTCCAATCTTCCAGCTGACTTTTGGTCAAGACGGGCCCCAATGGCGTGAGAATACCGCGTCCTTCTCCCAAACCGACTGGGTTTTGAGCGTCATAGCCCATTTTCTTCATAATAGCTTGTGCCACAGAACTGTATAAGGATAGTTGAGGCGTACCTTTATTTTGGAAAGGTTCAAGCATGGAGTTTGATGAAGAAGCATCCGATCTATGGAAGAAGATCGGCTTTTCCTTTGTTGAAGTTGCTGGAACAACGAAGGAAGCTGACGTAGGATCTTCTATATCAGAAGTTGTCTCCATTGGAGTAAGAGCAGGCTGAACTTGCTGAGTGTCAGCTTGGCTTGACGATGTGTCGTCTTCTGGCTCTGAATCCGAGTCCGTGTCTTGCATGATAGACACGAAAGAGACAACAAATTTGCCCCCAGGCTTTTGTTTTGCCTTCTTCACTTTAGTTGTGATGACCAAAGGCTTTGAAGATTTGAGGGAGATGATGAAGGGAGTTTGCATGCTCTCTTCAGTTTTACCGGATGGTTTGTTTTCTTCCGGTGATTGTTGAGGAGCTTTGCCTTTATCTTTCTGGAGATTTTCGGCAAAGGATGCTGTGTGCTTTTCCTCTTCTTCTTTTTCACCTTCATACATCTGTGAGTCTGCGAAGTGGACTTCTTTACCTTTGAAGGGTTTTCTGTCCGCAAAGACTCGATATATCATGCCGTCGTTGCCAACAAACTTGATGCATTGATGTAGAGTTGAAGGGACAACACCATTCTCATGGATCCAAGGGCATCCGAGAAGGATGTTGTAGCATGAAGGGGTCTTTATTGCATACACTGTGACCTCAGAGATAAGATCACCGATCTGCAACTTAAACCTGATTTTACCGATAGGCCTTTGAGTACTCCCATCGTATCCAAAGATAGATACAGATGTGTGGCTCAGTTTGCTGGGTGGGAAGCCCAACTCTTCAAGAGCCGATGTGGAGATGAGGTTGAGTACAGAACCTGGGTCGATCTGAACTCTATGCATAGGCATTTCCTTGATATACCCTGTGAAGTACAGGGGTCGGTTATGCCTGGTTTCGCCAAGTAGGAGGTCGTCCTTTGTAAAGGCGATGGTTGCACTGGCTGCTTTTTTAAACGAGAGGCATTCAATGCATGATCCCTCAGTTTTCTTCTTTTCTTCCTTTGAGGAGGCTTCTGAGTTTTTGACCCGGTAATCCATTTCAATTTGGAGGACTTGCGGGGCATGTTTGTCGACATCCTCATTCAGCTTTTGTAATTCCGAAATGAGATTATCACGAGTGTGCGGAGACATTCGCAACAAATCTAGGATGTGTAGACGTGCAGGTATGTGCTTGAAATGTTCAATCAAGTCATACTTGAAAGCCTCCTTAGGGCCTGCATGTTCATCATTGTTGCCACTAGGGGCGCTTACAACATCTTTTCCCGAAGGATTTACATATGTAAAGGAAGATTGGTTGTAATTTTTGTGGTAGTCCCGGCCAGAGCGGGTGCCTCTACCAACTTCGAGAGCTTCTTGAGAAGGGTCTTCGTTTGGAAGATTGTCTTCAGGATCAAGAGGCTGTCGTTTTTCATTTGCTGAGGATGTATCAGCAGCAGAGTTACCATCCTCAGTGATTGTGTTGCATGGAGCATTTTCCGGGAACAAGTCCTGAACAGCATCCAGCAATCTTTCTTCTTCGTTGACTAATTCATCGTCCTAAGCATCAATGGCTGGGAATTCTTCAGTCAGGAAGGGTGTGAACTTTGAAGTCACAGTCTCAGGAGAAGAAACCTGAGAGGGTGTCATCTCAGTGAAAGTCACGTGAGACGAGGTGGCTCTAGAAGATATATTGCTAGGCGTCGCCGGAGTGTAAGTGCTTTCATCAGACGATGCTTCGGAAGAGCTATAATCCCGAATTATCACATTACAGGAAGCTCTGATGGGAGACGTTGCCTGATCGGAGTCAGACTCATCCTCGGATGTGAGAGGATCGTCTATCCAGCAATTTTCTCCATTTTCAGGAGTTAAGGGAGGATGTACCTGGTGGTCTTCAGGGACTTCAGGCTCTGGATTGCGAGGAGGCTCGTTGACGCGTTCTTGCTCTTGTTCTAGAGCGAGTCGTTGCAAGATCCTTGCATATTCTTCAAGATCAGGCATGGGAGCCGGATCTTCTTCTTCATCATCTCTTTGTGGCTCAACATTGTTGATTTCCACTGGAGTAATGAGAGGTGCTGGGTCAGCAGCATTTTCTTGTACAGCTTCTTGGTCTTCTTCATCATCAGACCAGGATCCTTGTGGCTGTAGGGGGTTATACCAGATTACCGGCATAAGATGAGACTCAGGAACCCATTCTTCATCGGAGAGATATTCTCCTGTTTCAAGGGACTCCTCCCACTCATCTGTGTAGTTGGATTCGAATCCATCATCGGTGTCGCTGGATTCGTATCCATCAATGGAGAATCCAACTACCGAATTGCAAGAGTATGATGCCTCCTGCATGGCTTCTTTGAATTGAGGTGGCATGAAATCACTGAGAGTGAATTTCCTTACCCCCTTTGAAGTCTCTGGAAGGGATGTTTTTGTTACCTCCAGTGAAGCCATAGAGGAAGCCTCTGCCTTTTCTTTGACCTCTAGTTTTGGCTGGGTCTTCTCTCGCCGTTTGAGCTTGAGGAGATGTTTCCTAGCCTGCCTTCGCTGTTGAGCTGTAGGCTTTGTTTTCACGACCTCCCAATTTTCATCTTCCAGGAGATCGGGATGTACCCATATCGGTTGTCCGTCTGGTGTCGGGTAAGGAACCAGTTCCTCGGATGCTTCGATTGAGTTTATCACCTTGAAGGAAGTAGTGATCTTCTTCTTCGGTGATTTTGATGTTTGTCCACATGTCACCATGTTGATGGAGGCAGACCCATAGTTTTTGTCAAAGGTGATGACTCCGTTTTTCCACATCTCATTTATTTTCTCTCTCACAACGAAGCATTGATTGAGAGGATGCGAGATCATCTGGTGGTATGGACAGTACCGAGGATCGTTGGTTTTGCCAACATCACCTGGTCTTTTTGGTTAAGGCAAGGTGAGCTTGCCGTTTGCCACAAGAGCCTCGAAGATTTCATCAACATCTTCATCAAACGGGTATTTCTTCTCTACTCGTTCTTTGAAGGCATCAGAGAGTTCAGGTTTCTTACCAACAACTTTGTTTTCAGCTTTCTTTGGTGGCTGAGGAGCTGACTTGGTCTGCACATTGAGGACCTCTTTCTTCTTTGGTTTAGAGGTTGTAATGGCGGTTGGCTCTTTTCTTGATGATTTCTGACTGTTGAGGTCCTTAATCACCGTTTCAGCTTCCATGGAAGCTTCTAGGAGTTCTCCCAGATTTTTTGATTAGTTGCCGATGATCATGGAGCGGATTCTGGCTCTCATGTTGTTTCGGCAGATGTCGACTAGCGACGCTTGTGGCAATACATCAGAGCATTTGTATGCCATTGCTTTCCACTTGTGAATGAAGTCATATGTTGATTCATTCTCCCCCTGTTTTAGGCTGCACAGCTGAGCCATAGTAGCGGGATGATCTTCACCTTTAAAGTGAGTCAGGAAGCGTGTCTCTAGCATGGCCCAGTTTTGGATTGAGTCCTCCGGCAGAGTGGAGTACCAATCGAAGGCCGTACCTTTTAGGGTACTTGCAAAGAGGCGGATCTTGAGTGCATCTTGATCCGCGATAGCTCCCGTCAGGATCTTGAAGTGGATGACGTGCTGTCTGGCTGATCCTTTCCCCGTATATGTTTGGAGAGTAGGATGCTTGAATTTGGTGGGGAACGGGACCGAGTCCATCCATAAGGGATATGGTGGCTTGATCCCATGCTCCTTGAGTATATCCTCTTCTTTTGCTTTGGCGAGGATACCGTCTACGTCCTTTTTGGTAAGGGCGCGTGACTCATTTTCTTCTCTATTTACCTCGTCGTCTTGATGATTCGGAGGAGGTTCATTGTTCGCCTGATTTTGGAAGGCGAGGAGAAGGTTTTCCATCAGAGTTTCAATCCTCTGCTGGCCCTGTTCCAACTGCTGGATGCGGGTGATCGCATCTTCTGGAGGTGGATTGCGGGGTGGTGGCTCAGAATTTGTAGCCAAGACATTCATCCTTCGTGATTCGAACGAAGAAACTGTCCTGGTGACTGAGCTGGGGCTCATTCTTTTTGAAGAGGAGCTTGAGGAAGGATCACTCTGTTGTCCTTTGCTTGAAGGAGCAGGGGATTCTTCTGAATGTCTTCTTGTCCTTGAGACGCTGCGGGTCATTGGACGTCGGACATGGATTTTTGTTGCTGATTTTTGGCGCCTTCTGGTTTTTCCAACCATATGGACGGCAGCAACTTGGTTGGGTCTTTCTTTTTCGACCCATTTAGGAGAGACTTGAAGTGTGGGAGGCTGGGTCCTTTGCTTCTCTAGTCTCTTTTGTCGGTATGACGCGCGGCCGCGTATACGACGAGCAATTTGAGCTTCGGTCAGCTCTGACTGGGCTTTGACGATGAAGGATGTGCTCCCTCGGGCGCAGCAGCCGAGCCTGTCTTCTTTGTAGCTGGGCAAGGACAGGATGCGAACCCTGTCCTTCGCCTGTTGCAGCGAAGCTTTGAATTTTTGAAGTTCGGCCCCTGTAGAGATGAAGGGTCGAACTGCAGGTTTGTAGGCCTTAGCAGGTGCTTGTGGAGGCCTTGTGATGCATGACTTGATTTTGGGCTTGTAGGAACAAGCCGGCTCATGCTGGGATGACTTGGAAGTCGAGTCGGAGATGGGTCTCTCCTCTTTCATGTAGGCAAGAGGATAGAACTGGTTCTCCTTGAGTGGGGCCAGGAATGCTGGCTTAGTGGATGTCTGGGACCTTCTCTGTTTTGGTAAAGGTCTTGGGGACCAAGTCTTGGGGTAGACCTGGTTGTTTGCAGGTCGAGGCTTCGTGGGGCTGCCACGGGCTTCAGGCCTTCTGGTGCTCACCTTTGGTGTCACGGTAGTGACACGTTGAGAGGCGAGTTTCTGCTTCTTGGAGGGAGCAGTTTGTTTCTCAGGAAGTGGGAATGGTCCCAGCGTCCCAAAGACGATAGTCCGGGGAGTCGAGGTCGACCCGGAGTTCAGAGAGTTGCCGAGGGAGTTGACACTTCGGCAGCTGATGGGGCGCTTGTAGGTGCGCGTGGTTTGCTTCTGTTGAAGCATGAGTTGGTGCTTGTTTTCATCGAAAGTAATGGTTAGTGAAGCTGCCATTGTTAGTTTTTCGAAAATTTCTGAAACAAGACCACATCCATTAGTAATCACAAGAATATAATGATCATAAATGGGAAGTTCTATGGTTTCGTCTTTTCAAATTGCTCGAGGTAGATGACCCAAGCAATATGAGGAAGGCAAAATGCCATAGAAGGTACAATTGTTCTGATCGCAGGTATGGTAAGCCCGGAATGGGCATCCCAGTGACTGCTAGAAGCAATTGTGAACTTAAATTCGACTTATCGAGAAGCAGAGCTTGCTCGAGGTAAGAAGAATATAAAGTTGGAGTTACAGATTGCATTTTAATAGATTAGCTCGAGGTAAGAACAATATTGCATTTTAATAGATTAGCTGTTGATCGTTTTATTTATATTTTTTCTTATCTAATTTTAAGATAAACTCAATTGCATTAAAATCAATGTAAACTACTGATGGACCGCGCTCCAGATGCTCGGTTCCTACCGAGGTCGGCGGACGTGGGAGTCCGTTTGGTTCCGACCCTTTCGTAACCAGGGGGTAGGGGCGTGCATCAACATTTCTTTTTTTTTTTTTGGTGTGCCAGATTTTCTATTTTTACTTGGAATTGCAAGTGGTGATTCGGAGATCAACCTTCGCAAGTAAAAAGGAAATCAACTTCTTTCAAGTTTTCCATTGCACATATATTTAAGAAAAGAGACATTTTTCTTGGTTTGCCGTGAAAGGCGATTTTTTTGGCATTTATAGCCGATTTTTGGCGTTTATAGCCGATTTTGGCGTTTATAGCCGATTTACAAGCCGTATCAATAATGAAAGACAAGAGTTGTGATTTTTGTCTCTTTAGAAAAAATACAAACTACAATGAAAAGCAAGAAAAGGAGGATCTAACTTCTCAGGAGATTGTGGGGGACCCGTTTAGATTGACGGTCGCAAGCCATATGTGGGCTTTGCCATCATCCATGCAGATGAGAACAGAGGATGCTATTGATTCGCTTGACTTGGCTATAACCTCAGGTTTTTAGAGGACAAAGACCAAAAGAAGGTCCTATGTCCAATAAAAAGCCGAGTAGACGGGCTGAAAAGCCATATCTAAGCCATTGGAGGCAGGAGGAGAAGGCAAGGACCTTGGGGGGGTACCTCCCCAAGGGACTTTTGTCACCTTGTTGCGGTGGCCGGTGTAGAACTTCCGCAGAGTTTTCTCTCTTTTTCCTTTCTCTGGATTTCTGTGCTTCTGTCTGTGATTTTCGTTGTCTGTCTGTGTGTGTGTGTGTCTGTGTGTGTGTCCTTTTCTTCTTGGAGAGCTTCTCCTATTTATAGGCTTTTAGGTAGCCATTTAGGAGGGTTTATGAGCCTTGATTGTCATAAAGCTGCATAATGGGAGGAGTTACAAAATTGAATTGTTTATTTTGTAACTCCTTTTTCTTGGCTTCTGATTGGCCGGAGGAGATTGAGGGCTTTTAATCGCCTTTAATCGCCATGATGGGAGGAGTTTCATGGGTTAAATGCCATGAATCTCTTGACTTGTAACTCCCGAATGCTTGCTTCTGATTGGGCCGTCCAAAGAAATGGATTAATGACTGTAATAAAGCTAGTCAATTAATCGCATTAAGTGGTCGCCGAGCAGCTGAAGAGTCGCGGGCCGTGCCACGTCTTTTTGGATTCTTCTGTCGATGATCATCGATGGATCTTCATGTAGATCGACATCAGATGACCATGTAATTTCAGGTGTTTGTTGCCAACAGCGAGTCGGTGTCATCTGTCCTATCGATTTCTCGATCGGTCGGGTAGAAAGCACACTTTTTTTTTTGTTGACCGGGTGGCGATCAATATTGTTTTCGATACTCTTGATGATTGACCCGTGTTTTGGACGGATGTAAGAGGACTTGGTGTCTCAAAAGCATGAATTTTGGAAAGTACCAGACGCTGGGCTCTTCGAATCGCGAAAAAACGGCGAAAACATGGGTTTCCGGGGCCTTCCCGGCGACCCTGGGTTCCAAGGTCGCCGGCGACCCTGGCCCAGGGTCGTAGGGGCCTGCGACCCTGGGCCAGGGTCGCAGGGGCCTGCGACCCTGGGGGGGTTTTCCCCCTTTTGTGTCCCGTTTTGTGTCCGTTTTTGCTGTTTTTCGATTCTTTTTTCTCCTGTACTTTTCCTTGACATTTTGACCATTTATTGGCCTAATTTCTTTGTAGGAAACCTGATGAGAATCCTTGCATTTTATTTTGCAAAGTTTCCAATTTCCTGAGAAAGCCGAAGACTTTGTCGCGCAGAGCTGCCGATTTTCCGTCAGAAGCTGAAACTGGGTCAAACGATGTCGGAATGACCTGAAATTTGGTGTGAAGCCTCCTGAGCAATAAATAAGACCAACCATAGGCTTTTGTTTGAGTTTTGAAGCCGTTTGGGGTCCTATCACCAGTAGACTTACTTTTTGTCGCGATGAAGATGTCGCGGTTTGATGTGCGGTCAACCGATGTCCGATTGACTTGAAATTTGACAGGGAACCTATTGGAGTCATTTTAAGATGATCCATAGGCTCTGTCTTGGAAACCATGGTCCCGGAGAGCTTTGCCGCCGAGAGGCCTGATTTGTCTTCCGAGCGTCAAACTATGGTCAAATGTTGTGGAAATGACCTGAAATTTGACGTGTAGCCCTTTATAAGCATTTTGAAGCCGTCCATGTGCTCTATCTGATGAGTAATGGCCTCGGTGGTTCTCGCCGCCGAGAGGCTTGATTTAGCTGTTCGAGGGTTTGATGTAGGGTCAAACGTTATCGGTTTGACTCGAAACTTGACGTGGAGCCCTTTTGGAAGTATTTTGAGACTATCCATCGGCCCTGATCGAAGATTTGGTGTCTCCGATGCTTTTGCCGCCGAGAGCTCCTTTTCGGCTGTCTGAGAAGCAAAGTTAGGCCAAATGATTTTGAAATGGCCCGAAACCATGAAGGAATCTGCGGCAGCCATATCAGCAAGGTGGACGACTTCCTGTACGAGATCCATGAAGGAATCTGCGGCAGCCATATAGG